>WOXC01012168.1:0-235853 GCA_011680675.1 Gymnobelideus leadbeateri | reverse complement strand
ATAGAGTTCCACTCTGCATCCTGAGTCTGTCCCCTTTTTTGTCTTGAGGTTGGTAATATCTTTTCCCCTCTGAAATTATGATTGGTTATTGCACTAATCAGAGGTTTTGTTTTGTTTTGTTTTGTTTTTTATGATTTCATGGTGATTTATAATGTTGTTGTTATTGCATAAATTTTTCTCCTGATTCTGTTCACTTTATCTGGCATCACTTCAGAAAAGGGTTCCCAATTTTCTCAATATTTCTTACAGCACTGTTGTATTCATATACGATAATTTGTTCAGCCATTCCCCATTTGATAGACTCCATCTTAGCTTCTAGCTGTTTTCTGCTACAAAAATGAGCTGCTATAAATATTTTTGTACATATGGGTCCTGTTCCTATATCTTTGACCACTTTGGGGTATAGACCTAGTTGTGGTATCCTTGGGTGAAAGAATTTGCATATTTCAGGGAACAGTTCCAAATTGCTTTCCAGCATGGCTGTACAAATTCTCAGAAACACTAGCAGTATGATGATGAGGAGGAAGAGGATGAATGTGATGATGATAGCAGACAACCAAAAATGCCTAATGTTTGGAAAAGACTTTACAAATATAAACTCATTTTGTTCTCCTAAAAATCCAGGGAAATAAGTGATATTATCTCTATCTTTCAAATGAAAAAACTGAGGCAGTGTAGCACCAACATGATATTCATAGCACCTACAGCAGCTATGAATATGCCAGCATAATTCTGATTTGCAAAATATAACACACTCTATGTGGAAGACAGATCCAAAACATTTATTCAAACACCAGAAAGCCAAATCCCAACAACAAAAAGCCAAATCCATCATAGCAGCAAAGAAATCTATACACAGTAACAATGCAGGGGGCACTGCCATTCCCAAGCCTTCTCTCTGTTAGGGCCTTCTCACAAACAACCACTCACAGCTTGAACACTCACAGCTTGTTTCCTGCTTCCTCCCTCTCCCTCTGCTCTAACTGTTCTGCTCCCAGCTTTCACTTCTCTAGTCAACTTCCTCTCAGCTCTGGTCCACCCTTTTTGCTCTACCTGTTCAACAAGCTCCTCCCACTGCAGACTCGTGTGACTCAAGCAGGTCACATGAAACTATTAATAGATGGGAAAGATCGTCCCATTAAGCAAAAATACATTAGCATAGGCAGGTGGAGGCTAAATGACTTGTCCAGGATCACATAGCTAATAGGTGTCTGAGGTTAGATTTGAATTTAGATTTTCTGGATTCTGAGTCCCAGTGCTCCTTCCCCTACATTTGGAATTTTGCTTTTTTTTTTTTTATATTATTTATATACTTTTAAACATTTGATTTTAAAACTTTGAGTTCCAGATTCATTCCCTTCCTCCCTTGTCACCCACCCCCACTGGGAAGATAAGCAATTCAGTATATGTTTTACATGTGTAGCTATGCAAAACATTACCATAGAAGACATATTGTAAAAGACTGACTATATTTCCCTCCCTCCTATCCCACCTCCCACTTGGTCCATTCCCTACTTTGATCCTGTCCCTTTTCAAAAATGGGTGCTTCCAACTTCCTTCCCCCGCTTCCCTCCCACCCTCCCTTCCATCATCTCCCCTCTCATCCCTTTACCCCCTATTCTCCTGTAGGTGAGATATCCTATTTATTATGTATGTCATTCTCTCCCTGAGCCAAATTTAATGAGAATAAGGTTTTGCCTTTTTGCCTTCCTGTTCTTCACCTCCCTTGTAACCATTTTCCTTTGCCTCCTCTATGTGAGATAGTTTACTCCATTCTGTCTCTCCCCATCTCCTCTTGTTATATTCCTCTCTCACCTCTTAATTTTACCTTTAAGTATCATCCCTTCCTATTAAATTCAACCTGTGCACTCTATCTATGCATACCTGTAAATATATATATATATATATATGTTCACATATGTATTCATATGCCCATATACCATTTTTCAACTATTTTCATACTGAGAAAAGTTTCATCAATTACAGTTATCGTTTTTTCCATGTAGGAATGTAAATTGTTCAACTTTGATAAGCCCTTTTTGATTTCTTTTCCCTGTTTACCTTCTCAACCATCTCTTGCTTCTTGTATCTGAATCTCAAATTTTCTATTCAACTCTAGTTTTTTCCTCAAGAATGCTTGAAAGTCCTCTATTCCACTGAATGACCATATTTTCCCCTGAAACATGATACTCAGTTTTGCGGGGTAGGTGATTCTTGGTTTTAATCCCAGCTCTTTTGACCTGCAGAATATCATATTCCAAGCCTTTCAATCCCTCAGTGTAGAAGCTGCCATATCCTGTGGTATCCTGATTGCATTTCCACAGTATTCAAATTCTTTCTTCCTGGCTGCTTGTAACATTTTCTCCTTGATCTGGGAATCCTGGAACCTGGCTATAATATTCCTAGGAGTTTTCTTTTTGGGATCTTTTTCAGAAGGTGATCAGTGGATTCTTTCAACCTCTATTTTGCCCTCTGGTTCTAAAACATCAGGGAAATTTTCCTTGAGAATTTCTTGAAGGATGATTTCTAGGTTCTTTCTTTGATCATGGTTTTCAGGTAGTTCAATAATTTTTGAATGATCTCTCCTGGCTCTATTTTCCAGGTCCGTGGTTGTTCCTATGAGCTATTTCACATTGCTTTCTGTTTTTTCATTTGTTTGGATCTGCTTAACAGCATCTTGATTTCGCATAAAGTCACTAGCTTCCATTTGCTCCAGTCTAATTCTTTTTTTTTAAACAAATGCTTTATTAACTTCTATTTTACATCATTCATTTCCACCAGATTTTGTGTTACAATCATTTTCCCCCCGTTATTCCCCTACCCAACCTCCCAGAATAGCAGTCCCACAAGATACCGCTTCCTCCAATCTGCTCTCTCCCATACCTTCTCCCATATTCCCATTGATTTTTCCATTAGAGGAAGGTGAATCTTTGTGTCCCAGTGCCTGCACATCTTATCTCGCAATTACAAGCAAAAGAGTATTAATAATAGTATTTATATATATTTGAAACATTTAATTTTAAGAACTCGAATTTCAGATCCATTTCCTTCCTCCCTTGTCACCCATTGCCTCTGGGAAGATAAGTAATTCAGTATATGTTGTACATGTCTAGCTATGCAAAACATTATCATAGTAGATATATTGTACAAGGCTGCTAATAATTCCCTCCCACTCATCCCGCCCCCCACCTGGTCCATTCCCTACATTATCCTGTCCCTCTTCTATAGTAAGTACTTCCAACCTCCCCTCCCCCCAAGGATGCCCCCCCATCCATCATCCCTCCTCTCATCCCCCTTCCCCTATCCTGCTGCAGATTGAGATATCCCATTTAGTATGTATGTCATTCTCTCCCTGAACCAAATTCAATGTGAATGTGGTTTTGCCTTTTTATCCTTCCTATTCTCCCCCTCCCTTGCAACCACTTCCCCTTGCTTCTTCTACATGAGATAGTTTACCCTACCCTGTCTCTCCCCATCTCCTCTTGCCACTTTCCTCTCTCATGCATAATTTCATCCCTTGAGTATTCTCCCTTCCCAACAAATTCAACCTATGCCCTCTATCCATATATAACTGTAACCATACAGTTACACACATACATACATACATACATACACACATTCACATATGTATTCATATGACCACACCCCCTTCTTCCATTATTTTCATAGTGAGAAAGACATCATCAGTCACAGTTATTGCTTTTCCATATAGGAATGTAAATAGTTCAACTTTGATAAGTTCCTTTTGATTTCTTTTCCCTGATTACCTTCTCAGGCAGCTCTTCCTTGTTGTGTCTGGATGTCAATTTTTCTATTCAATTCTGTTTTTTTCCTCAAGAATGCTTGAAAGTCCTCTATTCCACTGAATGACCATATTTTCCCCTGAAACAAAATACTCAGTTTTGTTGGGTAGGTGACCCTTGGGTTCATTCTCAGTTCTTTTGCCCTCTGGAATATCATATTCCATGCCCTTCGATCCCTCAGTGTAGAAGCTGCCAGGTCCTGGGCTATTCTGATTGTGTTTCCACAACATTGAAATTGTTTCTTCCTAGCTGCTTGTAGTATTTTCTCCTTGATCTGGGGATTCTGGAACCTGGCTATAATATTCCTGGGAGTTTTCTTTTTGGGATCTTTTTCAGGAGGTGATAGGTGGATTCTTTCAACCTCTATTTTGCCCTCTGGATCTAAAACATCAGGGCAGTTTTCCTTGAGAATTTCTTGAAGGGTGATTTCTAGGTTCTTTCTTTGATCATGGCTTTCAGGTAGTCCAATAATTTTTAAATTGTCTCTCCTGGATCTATTCTCCAGGTCAGTGGTTTTTCCCATGAGATATTTCACATTGCCTTCTAATCTTTCATTTGTTTGGATCTGCTTAACAGCATCTTGATTTCTCATAAAGTCACTAGCTTCCATTTGCTCCAGTCTAACTCTGAAGGAATGAATCTCCTCAGTGAACTTTTGAGATTCTTTTCCATCTGGCAAATTCGACTTTTTAAGGCATTCTTCTCCTCAATGCCCTTTTGGGCCTCCTTTGCCATTTGAGCTAGTCTATTTTTTAAGGTGTTGTTTTCCTCAGTCAGGCTGTTGACCCTCATTTCATACTTTTCCTGCATCCTTCTCATTTCTCTTTCCAATTTTTCCTCCACTTCTCTTATTTGATTTTTAAAGTCCTTCTTAAGGTCCTCTATGGCCTGCAACCCGCTCATGTTTTCCCCTGGGGCTTTTGGAGCAGGACTTCTGACCTCACAGTCCTTTTCCCGCTCTATGCCCCCAAATAGGAGTCTAGGGTTGCATTTTTCTGTTTCCTTTGCCTTGGCATGTTGCCACTTAATTACTTGACTTTTGGGCTTGTTGCCACACTATGGCTTTAAGGCCAGATAGAGGAATTTTCGTCCTGAACGTGTGGGGGCAACTTCCCTTTCTGGCAAGCTGTAAACCCACCCACGACTTCCACCCTAGATCACAATCCAGATCCAGGGAGGTTAAAGCAAGAGCGATTACCCCCCAAGACTGATCGCTGGATCTCCCTACGATTTGGAGGCCGGGAGCTGGAGCTGCCTCTGAAAACTACAAAATAGCGTGTCTCCTCAGCAGCTTCTAGCCCCCAGGGGAGGGAGCCGACGCATTCCCCAAATACCAGTCCCAAAGTCCATAGGACACTAACCTCTTACTTTGTCCTAGGCATGTCTATGTTGATAATTCTGGAGTCGCCACAGCTCCTGGTGTTCTGGGGTTCCTCCAGCCGGCTGCTGGCCCTGCCACCTTGGGGCTAAAACCTCGGCTCACGGCGACCTGGGCTCGGCTCGGCTCCTGCGCTCTGTGCTCTGCACGCTGCCAGGTCCCACACCTCTGCGCTGGTCCTTCCTGCAGGGCTGCTGGGCTGTCTTCAGCGGGAGGTTAGCTTCTCTGTGTCGTTCTGTGGGTGCTGGGGCTCCAGAAGTTGTTCAGAGTCCCCTTTTACATAGTTTGGGGGGAACCTGGGGGCAGAGAGGCTTGGACGAGCTGTTTCTACTCCGCCATCTTGGCTCTGCCCCCTGCTCCAGTATAATTCTAAAGGAATGATTCTCCTCAGTGAGCTTTTGAGATTCTTTTTCCATCTGGGAAATTCGGCTTTTTAAGGCATTCTTCTCATTGCCTTTTTGAGACTCTTTTGCCATTTGAGTTAGTCTATTTTTTAAGGTGTTATTTTCCTCAGTCAGGCTGTTGACTCTCATTTCATACTTTTCTTGCATCTTTCTCATTTCTCTTTCCAATTTTTTCTCCACTTCTCTTATCTTCTTCTTAAGGTCCTCTATGGGCTATAACCAGGTCATATTTTCATTTGGGGATTTTGGCGCAGGAGTTCTGACCTCCCAGTCCTCTTCCTGTTCCATGCTTTGATCCTCTTTGCCCCCCAAATAGGAGTCTAATGTTGAATTTTTCTGTTTATTTTATTTCCTTTGCCTAGACATGTTGCCACTCAATTTCTTGACTTTTGGGCTTATTGCCGCAGTAGGACTCTGCCACCAGCCAGGGGAGCTTCCATCCCAAACTCTGGGGTTTTCTCAGCTGCTGGAGATATTAGTTGGGTTCCCTCTCTGAAGCCTCCACACACTCTGGCAAGCTGGTCACACACCCCAAGACCTCCACCCCAGACTGCAGTCCAGATCCGAGAAGGTTAAAGCAAGAGCAATTACCACCTCCCATCCAGCGTGATCACTGGATTCCCTGATAGAGCTCAGGCCGGGAGCTGAAGCTGCTAGGGCATCTCAGCAGCTTCTCACCCCCAGGGAAAGAGGTCGACATGCTCTCCCAACCAGTTCCAAAGTCCACAGGGCACTGACCTGTCACTTTGTCCTAGGTGTCTATGTTTTGATAATTCTGGAAATGCCACATCTGCTGGTGTTCTGCAGTCCCTCCAGCTGACTGCTGGTTCGGCCACCCTGGGGCTAAGATGTGGTCCTGTGCTCTGTCCTGGTCTTTGCTCCCAGAGCACTATGCTGGCCGCTCCCTGCCTGGCTGCCAGGCTGTCCTCAGTGGGAGGTTACCTTCTCTGTGTTATTTTGTGGGTTATGTAGCTCCAGAGTTTGCTCAGGGTCCCCTTTTACATAAATTTGGAAGTGGTGGGAGCCGGAGATGCACAGAAATGCTGTTACTACTCTGCCATCTTGACTCCGCCCCCCCAAATGAAAAGTTTTTAAAGTATAGGGTCCTAACAGAAGGAATAAAATTATATATAAGACAGGATAAGGTCCATATCATCCCCATATGCTGGCTTCTACTGGAATTGTCCTGAAGGTGCTTTCAGTGGGAACACAGAAGGTGAGTTTATATCCTAGTACATTGATTCAGTTTCAAAAGGCAACTGTTTTATCCACCAAAGGGGCTTTAAAACGTTAGATATGAACAAATAATAGCAGGATAATGACTTGTCCCAGTATCATTTCTTTCTAAACTCTATTGAAAAAGATAATAATAATAATAGAGTGGGTAGAATCTGACTTCATAATCCAGAAAACTTGGGTTTAAGTCCTACCTCTCAAACACTGTAAGACTCTGGGCAAGTGATTCTACCCTAGGAAACTCTCAAAGACTACATACTGAAGAGGAAGTTTTGGTCTTCTTTGCCTCCATGGGAGTATTATATCCCTACAAAATCACAAGTCCAAGAAAAAATAGAAGACATATAATACTTTAAAACTTTTATGTTATTTTTATTTCACTTTTTCAAAATTTTCAAGTACTTACTCTCTAACCAATCCCATTTACCTCCTACCTTCCCCTTCCAAGGCAAAAAAGGAATTACTAAACCCTTGTAACAAATATGCATAGTTAAGTGAAACAAATTCGTACATTGGCTATGTCCAAAAATACAAGTTTTATTCTTTATCTTGTGCCTCTCACTTTTGTAACATAAAGTTGGTAACATGCTCCATTGTGGATCCTCCAGAGTTGTGGTTTTTCATTTCACTGAACAGAGCTTTAAATACTTCCAAGTTATTTTGTCTTTATAATATTGTTGTCATTGTATAGATTGTTTTTCTGGTTCTGCTCACTTCACTTTCCATCATTTCATATAATCCTAGACTTTTTATCCCTTTCTTCACTAAAAAGTTTTTATTTTTTCAACTAACATATCCTCTCTTACTCCTTTCCCTATGGGGGGGCAAGGCAGGGATTACTTGTTATAAATATGCAATTAGGCAAAACAAATTGTCTCATTGTGTACAAAAGTAAGTCTTGTTTTATACCCTAAATTTATCACCTCTCTGTTAGGAGATGGATAGTACATATCATCTTGATTTTGGAATCATGAATGGTCACTGTGTTGATCATAGTTCTTATGCTTTTTGTGTAAAATTCTAAATTGCTTTACAGAATGATTAAACCATTAGATAGAATACATCAGTGTGCCTGTTTTCCAACCATCCGCTACTCTCAACATTTTCCCTTTTCCTTCTTTTCATCTTTGCCACTTTAATGGGAATGATATGGCACTTCAGAATTGCTTCAATTTTTATCTCTGTAATTATTAGTAATTTGTAGAATTTTTAATACATCTATAAATAGGCTGAGTTGTCCCTTAATAACTGCCTATTTCTATACTTTTACCAGAGTTCTTAAACTTTTGGTCTCAGGATTCTTTTCTACTTTTAAATGTTATTGAAGATCCAAAGAGTGGATTGTATATGTGGATTATGTCTCATGGTGTGTGGAGCCAGATCTTAGAAGCTGTCAAGACCCAACTATTAAGATTTCATTGTGAGTATTTACACTTCAGATACTGGCAAATCAGGGCCTTATTTGTTTTATTGACAGTCTAGACTTGAGAAAGAGAGGGAAAAATGTTTATAATGCAGAGTAAACTTAACATTGTATCATGTGTACATTTCTTCCCCCAGAGAGCTGGCTGCTAAACATTTACCAGTGTACCCCTACTTTATTTCTATGAATATTTACCATACTAGAAGTTAAAACCAATAAAGTTTTACAATAATGTTTATTAATTCATTTTAAAATACCAATAAAAGTGATTACATGGTAACATAAATAACATTTTTTAATGCAAAGTAACCATACCTTAAACAAAATAATGAGGAGAATATCATTGTTTTGCATATTTTCAAATCTCTTTAATGTCTTATCTTAATAGAAGACAGTTGAGCTCTCATATCTGCTTCTGTAATTCAATCTGTTGTTTTGGTTGAACTATATGGGAAAAAAAAAACTAGCCTCATAAATATATATAGTTGAAATAGAGAGAAGCCTAATTTTTTTTTTTTGAGGTCAATTGGGGTTAAGTAATTTGCCCAAGGTCACACGGCTAGATTTCTGTTTGTGTGTGCGTTAAGTGTCTGAGGCTGGATCCGAACTCAGGTCCTTCTGACTCCAGGGCCAATGCTCTACTCACTGTGCCACCTAGCCGCCCCTGAGAAGCCTAATTTTAATAAGTAAATAATATATTTATTTTACAATGAAAAGTTTTAACCTTGTGACCTTAAAACACGGGTCCAAGGATAATACTTTTAAGAGACACTGCCTGAGATCTTTTTTTTTTTGCTTTTTGGAGGTCAATTGGGGTTAAGTAACTTGCCCAAGGTCACACGGCTAAGTTTTTGTTTGTGTGTTCGTTAAGTGTCTGAGGTCACATCCGAACTCAGGTCCTTCTGACTCCAGGGCCAATGCTCTACTCACTGCGTCACCTAGCCGCCCCTGGTTTTCTTGACTAATATTAGTCTGTCTGGATGTGTGGTATTCATCAGCCTGTTCTCTTGCCCTCTAGGTCTTTAAAATTTGCCAGATAATATCTCTGGTCTTTTTTGTTGCTTTGGCACTTTGGAACTGGGGAATAAAGAGAGGATAATATATATATATATATATATATATATATATATATATATATATATATATATATATATTTTAAGCAATTAATAAGTAACTTGCTCAAGGTTACACGGCTAGTCATTATTTATGTGTGGGTGCTCATTTTCTGAGGCTGGATTTGATCTCGATCATCAACTCCGAGGCTGGCGCTCTTACTCACTGTGCCACCTCACCGCCCCCTTTAGGGCAATTGGGGTTAAGTAACTTGCCCAGGGTCACACGGCTAGGTTTTTGTTTGTGTGGGTTAAGTGTCTGAGGCCGGATCCGAACTCAGGTCCTTCTGACTCCAGGGCCGGCGCTCTACTCACTGCGCCACCTAGCCACCCCAGGGTAATATTTTTTAAAAGATGGAAAGGTACCATTAATATTTAGCATTTCTTTTCCTGCCTCTTTCAGGCTCAAAGTAGAAGCACCTTTGGTCAAGAGGGGAAAAGATGAGGCAGGTACTTCAGCCCCAGCATCCACAAGGTCTTTGCAGAAGCCTCAAATCTCCAAGCTAGGAGTTTAATTCAGTCTGGGGAAGAGTCAGAGAGTAAATAATGACAAGTTCTTTCTTCTACCTACCCTAAGTTATTATGTGACAATAGGGAGCAACTTTAATGAATTCTTTTTGTTTGATAGAAGAGATTGTGTTTGATTTGGAAAGGCAGCATGGCATAAGGGATGAAGTAATAGCATCAAATCCTGGCTCTTCCATTGACTAGTGGTGGGAAATTCATGGGAAATTCACTCTGCCTTTTTGAATTTCAGCATCCTAATCTAGGTGGTACAGTGGAGGGAGTGCTGGGCCCGGAGTCAGGAAGATTCAGCCTTCTGAGTTCAAATCTGACCTCAGAAACTTATTAGCTATGTGACCCTGGGCAAGTCACTTAAGCCTGTTTGCCTCAGGTTCCTCATCTGTAAAATGAGCTGGAGAAGGAAATGGCAAAACACTCCAGTATCTTTGACAAGAAAACCCCACATGGTGTCATGAAGAGACAAGACACATCTGAAAAGATTGAACAAGAAAAAACAAAATAACTAACATCCTTGTGAACCAGATAGGAAACTAAATCCACATTTAAATGGATTTAGAGCTAGGGAAACCATTACAACCAAAGCATGCTGATGAATGCATTAACATTATCTATTTTATTGCCATACACATAGTAGGTGTTTAATAAATGTGTATTGGAACTGATGCTGGATCCTCTGACTCTTTTGTTCAGCATCTTTATCATGACATAATGGTATAGCTATCAAACTGACAGATGAAAATTAGGCTTATAGAACTAGCTAATTAGTTTTGTGATAGAATTAGGGTGCAAGTCCTGGTTGGAATATTGGGCCGAATCGAAGACAATAAAATTCAACAGAAAAAAATACAAAATTAAAATAAATCCAATGTTAACAGTACAGGACGAAGGAGGCATGATTAAACAGCATGGCATGAGAAATATTCCTAGAGGAAGCTGTTGTAAGTCAAGATAACAGTGTGATGTGGCTGGCAAAAAGCTAATGCAAACAGTCTACAAAAATAGATTATGGCACGTAGAATGAGATAGTTGTTCATCTCACTTAACACTGATGGTAAGAAAACATCTGGAGTAATTTGTTCAATTTTGGGTGCCATTTTTAAAAGGTTTATATAAAATGCCTTTGAATTTGGAAGACAAGTGCCCATGTCTTATTCACTAACTATGTGACTGTAGGGAAGTTATCTGACCTCCTGAGTCTCCCTCAAACAACTCTCTAAGACTGTAGTTTACAGACTAGAGATTACTGCCTTGTTGATGAGAGTTTCCATACATGGTATTCTTTGTCACCACTGATGAAGTTGCAGGTATATAACAACATCAAAAATCATCAAAAAGAATAAACACCACATTTCATATATCTGCATATATGTGCTGCACATATTTAGATCACTTGGGGTACGTATGTGAATATGTGTACATGAATGGCCAGTCAACTCCAGTCTTTGACCTATACATATAGATATCCCTTGGATATCTGATATTCTGCTAGGTGTCACATCTCCATTTTTTTGTCATACATGTGTGTCATGATATATAAATAGGTGTAAATGGGGACATCTAGGTGGCGCAGTGAATAGAGCACCGGCTCTGGAGTCAGGAGGACCTGAGTTCAAATCTGGTCTGAGACACTTGACACTTACTAGCTGTGTGACCTTGGGCAAGTCACTTAACCCCAATTGCTTTGCCTTTCCCCCTCCAATATGTGTGTGTGTGTGTGTGTGTGTGTGTGCAGCATACATAATTCATAGTATATATTTCTTCTCTTTCTCTTTCTCTCTCTCTCTCCCCTTGCATGTTATTTCCCAAGAAAATACGAGAAGTCAGACAGATTCAAAGCATAACTTGGGTCAGTACTCACTCAAGACCATGACTTGTAAGACTCCATATACGTGCTTACTTTTACAAAACAAACAGAGGATATTTTATTCAAGGCAGAAGACATTTAACCAAATAGCATATTTGACTGCAGTATTTCTATCTTTATGAATACCTAAAGCATACCACCCAATAGGTTCTGACACTATTAGGAGAGAAGGGCATACATACAAAGAAGATGTGAACCAGTAACATATATAAAGAGCACATGCATCAGGAACCTAGGCTAAGGCAGGCAGGGCACAATTGATTATTAAGCACCTACTATGTGCTTTGAATTGTGCTCAACCCTGGGAATGCAAACACAAGAACAAAGAAAGCCCCTGTCTGCAAGGAGCTTGCATGCTAATGGGGGAAGACAACACACAAAGAGGAGTGGAAAAGAGAAGATGAGAGGGCACGAAGCACCTGTGTGTGGAGGGATGAACGGTATTAACAAAGTCTAGCAAGTCAGATGCAGAGCTAGGAGGGGAAATAAGGCTGCCAGCTCTGGACTTCCCTCCAAAACTGAGGCCCCCTATGACACCTACCAATGGGAGGAAGGGATCAGCATGGTGGAGGAATGTGGCAGGATGAGAAGGACATAGGAGTGAATGCATTTTCCTGAGTCAGGAGGTCCCAGGAAGTGAGAGGGCAGTTCCAGGGTGAGACTACATCTGAGTCATGGGGGCAAAATCTGAACTCGAGGAGGGCACATCTGTAGAGGAAGCTGATGTTGCTAGAGAATACACACAGAATTATTCAAGTCACTTTTCTGATATTGCAGAGCCACTGAGGCCCTCTGGAAACATCACTGAGCCACTCTCCTGGGTATCCCAACTCCACTTTCTGTCGTATTCTCTGCTGGTCTCACAGTCACTGAACTGCTCTCTGCCATCATCTTCTGAGGTACAGTGACTGGAAAGCCTCTGCCTGACAAGGGAATGAAGAAAAGAGTAACTTACTAAGTTCTTACCATATGCTAAGCACTGTTCTAAACACCGGCGATGCAACTAGAAAAAGAAGGAATCTGCTTTCAGAGTTCATAATCTAATCAAGAGAGACAACTGTAATGGGAATGGGAGTTTGAAGACCTCCCCTGCTGTGAAGATACTCTATGCCCTGAATGTGGTCACATGAAGCCTGTGGTGGGAGGAGTTTGCTGAGGAGAAACAGAGCCCACAAAAAGGAAGCTGGTAGAGAGCTAGACAGACAGTCGGAAACAGTTGGGACAGAGGAGCTCAGGCAAGGAGATAGAGGGTTTTGTGAGTAAATATTGATCTTGTATTGGTTTGTGGGAAGGCTAAAGGATGGCATGGCTCTCAGCATTGTTATGGCTTCTGAATATCTTTGGTACAATGATGGAATAAGCTTACTGGTTTTGGGAATTGGTTTTCTGGTATCTAAATAAATCCTTCAGCTTTGTCCTTTATCTGGAGAGTTTGGCATATTTTGCAATCGAACATCATGTGATACTTAGAGTCACGGTCTTTATTGTGATTGTGGGTGCTGTAACTATTGCGTTGGCTCTACAAGAACACATAAATTAATGTCCAGCTACAGGGCAGATGGAAAAGCATGGAACTTCCAAGGGTTCAGTGTCAAAGCAGACAGCAGGGGTGGTGGGGATTAGGGTTAGGTTAGATCAGGCGGCAGTGCTGGAGATCTAACAGGCCAGGGCAGATGGTAAGGTGTGGGTAACTTTAGGGTACAGTCTCAAGGAAAACTGTAAGACCCAGTGGTCCTCAATATCATCAAAAGGAATAATATTTGTGACTCTCATCTCATCCAAGCTGTATGAACTATCAACCCAAATGGGTGATAGATAATTAGAGAAAGAGGCAAAAGAGGATTAATGCTTTAGGCAACCATCCCTGATAGACTCTGGGTAGGCTGAGGCCATGGGTTGAGACTAAGAAGGTGAGTGTTATAAGCCACTACTGTAGTGGTAATGGGAATTTGAAGATCTTCCCTGCCCCTTAATAAACCTAAGGGAATTTGAAGACCTTCCATGCTTCAAAGATCTTCCCTGGCCCCTAATAAGCCAAATGTAATCACATGGAGTCTATGGTGGGAGGAGTTTTCTGAAGGGTGGAGTAGAGCCCATAGGAAGCTGGGGGTCAGAGCAGTTAGAGGAGGTGGGAGGAGAGGATACACCCAGGCAGACAATTAGGCTTATGAGTAAATGTTGGTTTGTGGGAAGGCTAAAGGATGGTGTGACTCTTTGTCCTGTTGTAGCTTATTAACTTCTTTGCTACTATGATGGATTTGGCTTTCTGGTTTCTGGATTCAGTTTTCTAGTATATGAAGAAATGTTTTGCTTATGTCTTCTATATGGAGAGTCTGTTATATTTTGCAATTGAGCACTATGCTGGGATATTTACAGTTGGCATTGGCACTGTGAATATTGCATTGGTGCTACAACTAATCAATGAGGCAAACAATAAAAGTTATTAGAAAGTTTCAGGTTTATATTATATCTTTCTTTTAACTATCTTTCTACTGATATCAACACAATATCTTTGGTCCCAGATAATGATATGACTTAGAGTTAGAAAATATCTTTTAACTCCTGATTGTGTCTAGGTTCCCCAAACCCATTTTCAGGTACCTCTGTTACCCAAGGTTTCAAAGACCTCCCCCTGACCCATACTCTCTTTATCTTCCCAGTACTTACACAGTGCCTGGTACATCGTATATGCTTAATAAATGTTCCTTAATTTGGCTGTATACAAACAAGCTAAAATGGGAGAAACCTTAGAAGGAAAGCACTAAGATTAAGGAGGACAGTCAGTGGCAAACCTGGAACCCACACCCTGTCATGTGCAGGGAGGGGGCCTAGAGATGGAAGAGCCTGAGGGAGGTTCCCCCTTAGTCTCAATGAGCATACCTGGCCTTTCCCTCTCTTCCTCCCTGTTTCTGTGCCTGTACACCGCTACTCCAATTGCCTAGAGCTGGAGGTCTCCCAACTTTTGATCCTACTGGGAACAAGTGCTTGGAACTTAGAAAAATCACTTGGGTGGCTACCTCATGGTTCTAAGCACTACTATCAAGGCCATGCAGTTCCTTGGAACTTGAGGAGACCCTGGGCAAAACTAGAGCTGTCTACCCACACATGAAAGCACAGGAGTCACTTCCTTCCCTTTTTTCTTATACTGTAACATGTCTCTTCCCCTCCCTACTTTATACACTGCCTAAGAAATCATGAGGCCTACCAGCAGATGGGGATGGACCTACCAGTTCCTCTTCTTGGTTTCTTTCCATTTCATACCCCTACTTCTCTTTAGAATCCTCCCCTGAATCACACTAGTCAAAGTACCTTTCTATGACGTTTGGTACAATAAAGACTCGGTGGAGGTACCCTAACCAGGGGATGAGGAGGGACGTGCTAAGAAGTGACTAATGTGGCATTGAAAGATCCCAGCTGCTCCAAAGGCTATTCTTATGAGCCATTCTTGCCAGAGGGGCAGTCATCGTAGAGGGCTGTAGTCATTTCAGTGACAAAAGAGACTGAAAATAACCTGAGCAGTAATTTTCCAAATCATAAAAGTCTTGTTTTGGCCATATTTGGCCAAGAGAAATGGATTTGGGTGGTTGAGATTATGTCCTAATGATAAATTTTTATATTTACTTTCACAAAAAGACCCTTCTTATAGATTGGCTGTTGCAAGTGGGTTTTGAAATTAAACTGTCCCACATAAGAGTCACCAGAAATCTCAAGCCCTATCAGAAAGGGGAAAATTTCTTGATTTCCAGGATGTGGAAGAGTATATCTTATTTTGTATTCTTGAGCCCCTGCTCTGTTTTTTGGCAGTGAAACACCTCCTAGCTGTAAAAAATGTCTCTCTGTCTTATTTCCTTTTCGTATCTCAATTACTTGTACCTGCCACCTGGGTCCTGTTATTAGTTTTAGCATAACTTCACTAAATTCCTCCACCCATTTTTTGTTTTGTTCACGAGAATAACTATGTGATGTGCAATAAAAAATAAAGTCTAAGATGGATTATCATCTTTATTGGTGGAGGGAGTACTCCTACCAAGAAAATCACTGATCCTTCAAATAATGAAATGTATTTGTATGAGTAGGTACTCATGTGCATGTATATGTATCTATATATCTCAATCACTCCACAAGCATTATATGCTTTCTGTGGAGCTTCGTGCTATATCTTATATAAAGATAAAAGTGAGAACTTTTTATCCACTAGTAAAACCTACCATGAGGCATTCCACTAAGATTATATATATATATATATATATATATATATATATACATATATATATGGTATGTATATATGTATGTATATTATAATCATACCTTTTCTGTTATTTTTATTTAGAACTTTGCTTCTAAAATTTACTAGCAATTTTTACACAGGCTGTGCTATGAAATCCTTAATCTTCTCTTCCTGCTAGGTGAAAGTGGAAAATGATGAATAAGAGGTTTTCAAAAAGAGGGTTTTTAAAATTTTATCTTTTTCCTTACCACTGATAACTTTTCTCCAAAGGCAGTAATAGAAAATGACCAGTCTGGGGACATTTTGGTAAAAAACACTTAGTTGTACGTTTTATAACAAGTGAAAAGTTCTTATATGTTTTAATTGCAGCTATAGGAAGACTTTAAAAATGTCTCCAATTTATGTTTTTAAATGTAGTATCATTTTAAGAAAAATATTACTTACAATATTTTTGGCAAAGGTTTGCCAATTATACTTTCAAATAGTTTGGAGAAAGAGCATTTTTAATTCTTGAAACAGTTTTTAGTAGAAAGCAACAAAGTTTTTGCCATTTGTCAGGGAGAATGGGCAGTAACTCAGGGTATTAAAAAGCATTTATTTTATAATAGTTTTATTGAAGCCTTTTACTTTTTGATGCCACCTTTATTTCCAAATAAATCACCTCCACCCAGCTAGCCATTCCTTGTAACAAGACTTAAAAAAGGAAAAATAATCATTTAAGCAAAAACAATGAGCACATTAATGGTCAGAAAGCACCTGAAATATTCTACACCTATAGTTCTCCCAACTTCTGCAATAAATGTATCAAGCTAAATTTTCTTTTTTTTTCCTTTCATTGTTTGGTTTTATTTCTTCTTTACCATTTTTTTAAACAAATGCTTTATTAACTTCTGTTTTACATCATTCATTTCCACCAGATTTTGAGTTACAATCATTTCCCCCCCGTTATTCCCCTACCCAACCTCCCAGAATAGCAGCCCCACAAGATATCGCTTCCTCCAATCTGCTCTCTCCCATACCTTCTCCCATACCCCTTCGACTTTTCCATTAGAGGAAGGTGAATCTTTGTGTCCCAATGCCTGCACATCTTATCTCCCAATTATAAGCAAAAGAGTATTAATAATAATATTTATATATATTTGAACCATTTAATGTTAAGACCTCGAATTTCAGATCCATTTCTTTCCTCCCTTGTCACCCATTCCGTCTTGGGAGATAAGTAATTCAGTATATGTTGTACATGTCTAGCTATGCAAAACATTATCATAGTAGATATATTGTACAAGGCTGCTTATAATTCCCTCCCACTCATCCCACCCCCACCTGGTCCATTCCCTACATGATCCTGTCCCTCTTCTATAGTGGGTACTTTCAACCTCCCCTCCCCCCAAGGATGCCCTCCCATCAATCATCCCTCCTCTCATCCCCTTTCCCCCTATTCTGCTGCAGGTTGAGATATCCCATTTAGTATGTATGTCATTCTCTCCCTGAACCAAATTCAATGAAAATGTGGATTTGCCTTTTTTTTCCCTTCCTATTCTCCCCCTCCCTTGCAACCACTTCCCCTTGCTTCTTCTACATGAGATAGTTTACCCTACCCTGTCTTTCCCCATCTCCTCTTGCCACTTTCCTCTCTCACCTCATAATTTCATCCCTTGAGTATTCTCCCTTCCCAACAAATTCAACCTATGCCCTCTATCCATATACACACACATTCACATATGTATTCATATGACCACACACCCTTCTTCCATTATTTTCATAGTGAGAAAGATATCATCACTCACAGTTATTGTTTTTCCATATAGGAATGTAAATAGTTCAACTTTGATAAGTTCCTTTTGATTTCTTTTCCCTGATTACCTTCTCAGGCATCTCTTGCTTCTTGTGTCTAGATGTCAAATTTTCTATTCAATTCTGTTTTTTTCCTCAAGAATGCTTGAAAGTCCTCTATTCCACTGAATGACCATATTTTCCCCTGAAACAAAATACTCAGTTTTGCTGGGTAGGTGACCCTTGGGTTCATTCCCAGTTCTTTTGCCCTCTGGAATATCATATTCCATGCCCTTCGATCCCTCAGTGTAGAAGCTGCCAGGTCTGGGCTATTCTGATTGTGTTTCCACAATATTGAAATTGTTTCTTCCTGGCTGCTTGTAGTATTTTCTCCTTGATCTGGGGATTCTGGAACCTGGCTATAATATTCCTGGGAGTTTTCTTTTTGGGATCTTTTTCAGGAGGTGATCGGTGGATTCTTTCAACCTCTATTTTGCCCTCTGGATCTAAAACATCAGGGCAATTTTCCTTGAGAATTTCTTGAAGGGTGATTTCTAGGTTCTTTCTTTGATCATGGCTTTCAGGTAGTCCAATAATTTTTAAATTGTCTCTCCTGGATCTATTTTCCAGGTCAGTGGTTTTTCCCATGAGATATTTCACATTGCCTTCTAATCTTTCATTTGTTTGGATCTGCTTAACAGCATCTTGATTTCTCATAACGTCATTAGCTTCCATTTGCTCCAGTCTAACTCTGAAGGAATGAATCTCCTCAGTGAACTTTTGAGATTCTTTTTCCATCTGGCAAATTCGACTTTTTAAGGCATTCTTCTCCTCATTGCCCTTTTAGGCCTCCTTTGCCATTTGAGTTAGTCTATTTTTTAAGGTGTTGTTTTCCTCAGTCAGGCTGTTGACCCTCATTTCATACTTTTCCTGCATCCTTCTCATTTCTCTTTCCAATTTTTCCTCCACTTCTCTTATTTGATTTTTAAAGTCCTTCTTAAGGTCCTCTATGGCCTGCAACCCGCTCATGTTTTCCCCTGGGGCTTTTGGAGCAGGACTTCTGACCTCACAGTCCTTTTCCGCTCTATGCCCCCCAAATAGGAGTCTAGGGTTGCATTTTTCTGTTTCCTTTGCCTTGGCATGTTTCCACTTGATTACCTGACTTTTGGGCTTGTTGCCACATTATGGCTTTAAGGCCAGATAGAGGAATTTTCATCCTGAACGTGTAGGGGCAATTTCCCTTTCTGGCAAGCTGTAAACCCACCCACGACTTCCACCCTAGATCACAATCCAGATCCAGGGAGGTTAAAGCAAGAGCGATTAGCCCCCAAGACTGATCGCTGGATCTCCCTACAATTAATTCCAGGAGCTGGAGCTGCCTCTGAAAACTACAAAATGGCGTTTTTCCTCAGCGGCTTCTAGCCCCCAGGGGAGGGAGCTGACGCATTCCCCCAAATACAGGTCCCAAAGTACATAGGACACTAACCTCTTACTTTGTCCTAGGCATGTCTATGTTGATAATTCTGGAGTCCACACAGCTCCTGGTGTTCTGGGGTTCCTCCAGCCGGCTGCTGGCCCTGCCACCCAGGGGCTAAAACCTCGGCTCATGGGGACCTGGGCTCCGCTTGGCTTCCTGCACTTTGTGCTCTGCACGCTGCTGGCTCCCAGACCTCAGTGCTGGTCCTTCCTGCAGGGCTGCTGGGCTGTCCTCAGCGGGAGGTTAGCTTCTCTGTGTCGTTCTGTGGGTGCTGGGGCTCCAGAAGTTGTTCAGAGTCCCCTTTTACATAGTTTGGGGGGAATCTGGGGGCAGAGTGGCTTGGATGAGCTGTTTCTACTCAGCCATCTTGGCTCCACCCCCCTCAAGCTAAATTTTCATACCCCTTCTCTGGGATCAGATTTTGCTGTGATAATTATATAGTGCTGGTTTTATTTTTTTTCCTTCTTCTTTACACTGCTTTGTGCAAAATGTATACTGTATTTCCAGTTCTTCATATTTTATTTTGCATAAATTCATCTATATCTTCCCATGTTACTTTTATTTCTTTGAATTCGATAATTCATATGGCTTAGTAAAGTTCAATACTATTCAGGAACCATAAGCATTAAGCATTCCTCCAATAAACATCTACTTGGTTTTCATTTTTTTCCATGACAAAGCAATGCTATGAATATGTATTTGTGAAAATCATATATACCCATATCTCTACATACATGTATATATATAGATATATACACACAAACCCATATAGATGTAGTTATAAATATAGATATACATGCACACGCATTTTTCTTTCTGTCCTTTATCTTTTTGAGCCTAACAATGGGAACTCTGCAAAAGGGTAAGGACATTTCTGTGACTTTAGGTATCGTTCCAAATTGCTTTCCAGAATGGTTAGATCAATTTACAATTCCACTAACAATGTCTTAATGTTTTTAACTTTCTGCATCCCTTCCAACATTGACTTTTTCCATCTTTTGATTTCTTCATTAGTTTTCTGGGCACGAAGAGAGAGCTCAGAATTGTTTTGGTTTGTATTTCTCCTTATCAGTGATATGAAACAACTTTGATACCATTGTTAGCACTTTTTAGAACCACTTGTTAGTTACTACTCACCACTTATTCATTAGGGAATGACTTTTGTCTTACCTATTTGTGTTAATTTCTTGGATATCAGATCCTTAATGCTAGATAGTAATAATGCTAATAAAGGTGATGGTAGTGAAAGTATTCATATACTTTTAAAGATTTCCAAAGCTCTTAATTCATATGATCCACACAACAATCCTGTGAGGTAGGTGCTATAATCATCATTTTACATAATGAGGAAAAAGAGGCACAGAGTGGTTAATTGACTTGCATGGAATCACACAACTAGAGAGTATGGAGCATCTAGCTATTATCCTATCAGGTTTTCATTACCCTCTCTATCCAGTCTGTTACCTAGATGCCTCTACCTATTATTATATCAGACCTTTTGTCAGAGATAATGGATGCAAAGATTCTTTTCCAAAGAACAATTTTTTTTTCTCCTCTTAGATGCAATAATTTTGTTAATGCAAAATACTTTAATTATGTGTAGTTAAAATTGTTATATCCTTTGTAAGTGCTACTATCCTTTGTTTGGTTAAGAATTCTTCCCTTGCCTGTGAAATGTACTTGATTTCATTTTCTTCTAATTTAAAAAAATAAAATCAACTTGTAATTTTCAGGTTGCAGATCCATTTCAAGCCTGTTCTGACATATGATATAGAATATTTGTTGAAACTCTAATTTATGCCAAACTATTTTCCCATTTCCATAAGTTCTTTTCAAATAAGGAGCTTTTCCACAAGAAGTTATATTCTTGGGTTTATTGAACAATGGCTTATTAAGGTTTTTTTCTTTTCTGATTCTTCCATAATAGGTCTGTGTCACCTTATCTATTTTTCAACCAGTACCAAATAATTTTGATGATTATGAGGTCTGGATGTGCAATTACCATTTCATTCTTAATTTTTTTCATTAGTTCTTTTGAGTTTTTGCATACTTTGTTCAACCAAATTTTATTATTTTATCTAGATTTGTAAAGTATTCCCTTGGTAATTTTATTGGTGTAGTATTAATTCTGTAAATTAATGTGTATTATTTTTATTATACTGGCATTACTATCTCTATCTTTTTGCAATTCAGTTAACTTTCCTTCACGAATTTAGATCCTGTATCTTTTAATACATAAATGTTTAATGCTGATTTTTTTCTGTCTTTGGTACCATTAAGCATAATGTAGCTTTTGTGTTCATCTCTCTTGACATTATGCGTTTTTGTTTTTGCTTTATTTGATAACCTGATTGAAACTCAAAATTATTTGAAATCACATGATGCTTAGTAAAATTCGTTTCCACCTTTAAGTTTCTTTCTATATGTCTTTACGGGATGGCAGAAAGGAAGCAGTAACCTCATTGAGCTCCTTGGTCACTAAGTCTCAAAGGGTGAATCTGAGCAGATTCCGGAGTGATGGAGCCCACTGGAAGACAGAATGTGGCAGAGTCCAGCCCAGGAGGTTGCCCAGTGTGTCCGGACAGGTCAAGCTCAGAGTGTGTGGGGTCTGCACAGCTCAGACCTAAGAGCAGACAAGCAGACTACACCAGAGAGAGAAAAGCCCCAGCCTGCAGACTTACCAAGGATGAGTCGCAGTCATCTCGCAGAGGGGAAGGATCATTGGAGTCAGGTAGGAGAGTTGGGCCCCCAGTGGAGAGAGTGGCTTCTCTGGTTGCATTCGGCCCCCAACCTGGAAGTTTAGAAACTGCCTGCCTGTATAATACAGGGGCTGGAATGGCAAAGTAAATTCTAGCTGCTCTGATCCTCCCATCCCTCCTTCATGAAGCAGAAAACCCAAAGATAAGTCTCCCACCCAGATTGAAATCCCAAGTTAATGGAAATAGCCTCAGGCCTGAGAGTCTCCAAGAAGGGGTATAACTGAGACAGCCAGGAGTCTGAAGAGAAGAGAGGGAGGGGTCACAACAAGCCCCACCTCACCTCACCAACAAAAGCTTACTTATAGCCCAGGGGTATAGAGGCAGAAATCTGAAGTGGTCAGACTCACCCCCACCTACACATCTACATTCCTCAGTGATTTCCCGGACTTAGCCATAAACTAGCCACCCAGAGGTATTCAAAGTCAAGGATCAGGTCCTAAACTCATAGCCTGAGAAACTAAGAAACAGGAAGTCACAATGGGAAGGAAGGAAGCTGAAAAGGAGAAGGGGAAGGCAAGAAAGTCTATTCGAGCCTACTATGTAGGGCAAGAACAACCAAATACACTGGACAATATAGACTCTCTACCCACACCTGAGACCACAGAAGGAAACATGATCTGGTCTCAAGCCCAAATAGCATTCCTGGAGGAGCTTAAGAAAAATTTTAAAGACCAAATCAGGGAAGCAATGACCAACTTGGAAAAAAGTCTCAGTGAAGAAAACAAATCCTTAAAAAGTAATATTAGTGAAGTAATTGGGGAAAATATCTATATGTCTTTATGTTTTAGATGTGTGTACAGCTGTGTTTTTAATTCTGTCAGTTTTGGGGCTTTGTTTTCTTGTCCATCATGTCATGCTTTTTAAAATTTTATTGAATTGTTTAATCCATTCACATTTAAGGTAAGGATTAGGTTTTATTTTCCTTCATTTATTTTTTTTTTGTATCGATTTTTATCCTTTTCTTCTATGTCAGCACTTTGTCCCTGTAATTAGTTTTGGTCATACTACCTTAAAGCTAGGCTAGTCCCATATAACCCAGTTCTTTCTCCCTTCTCCCCTATCCCACACAAACACGTACTCTAATTTAGTTACCCTATCTCAAATTCCTTCACTTTAATTAAACGACTTTCTTTTTCATTCATTTATTTGTTTCTTCCCCTCTTTTGACCCTTCTCTTTCTCCATCCAGCTAGGAGTGTAGTTCATAATCTTCCCTCCTTACCCAAGGTAACACTCTTTTACTCAACCTTTTCCACAAGAATTTTTCTTTTATTTTTGCCTCATTAATTCTCTTTTCTTCTAGTCTACACTAAAGCTATCCAAATCATTACCTTTTTTGTTTCATATTTATTCCCTTATTCCCTCTGTTTCCTTCATAAGAACAGAGCTTATGGAACCCCAAATTTGAACTCCCCTTTTCATCACATGTCTTTGTTATTGCAATTGCAGGTCTTATTCCATTCTCTTTTTCTGCTGTGTAATTAATGAGTAATTTTATTAAATGTGCACTGTGTAAAGTACAGAGGATAAAAAGAAAGGCAGAAAGATTGATCTCTGTTTTTGAGGAGTTCACTTTCTAATGGGGAGACAGGATTCAAACAACTATGTACATATTGAACATACAGTGTAAATAAGAATATGAGAGGGCAGGCACTAGGAAGTGGGGGGTAGTTGAACTAGAAAAAGCTTCTGCAGAAGATAGGATTAGCATGAGGTCTTGAAAGAAGTCAGGGAAATCTAGAGGCAGAGTTGAGGAGGGAGGGCATTCCAAGTCTGGGGGATAGCTAGTGAAAAGTCACTGAGCTGGGAGTCAGAGAAGAACAACAAAAAGGTTGGTATAGCTGGATGAAAAAGTATATAGAAGAGAGTATAATGAAAGACTAAAAAGGTGAAGAAAAGTCTTAAAAGTGAAGCAGGATATTATATGTTTGTTCCTGGGGCAATACGGTGCCGTAGGAATTTATTGAAAGGGGGTAGGGGAGATGACATTGTTAGATTTGGGCTTTAGGAGGGCCGATTTAGCAGCCACATGCACAATGAATCATACTGGGGAAAAAATGAGGCTAACTATTGCAATAGACCAGAAATGAAATGAGAAAAGCCCACCCCCACTGCTCCTTACCAGGGTATTCAGCATTGAGTTCACTCAGTCTACAGGAAAAGGAATTCATGCTCCTTTATGACCAAAAAGGTGTTTAGAAGAAAGCTGATAGGCGTGTAGACCTAAACAAAGTTCCTGGAATGAGTGGTTTTTAGGTCATCACCTCCCATGACCATGATGCACATGATAGTGATGTCACTGCTTTGGTAAGGGAATAAATGTAGAAATAGTAAATTGACAAAGGCAGTGATGTCAAATGGATGTATGGCCATGTCTGTGTCTTCATTGTGTCCTAACCCATGAGGCCTGATGCTATCCTGCTATACTTAACTTTATTACCCACCATTTCTAATAGGATGACCTGTTCCTGATTCTTTTTCTCCCCTACCACGCTGGGTACCCTTAGGGGTATGAGGTTATACTGGAAGGTACAATCAATTTCAGAGAAGATGATTATCTTTTTTTTTTCTTTAGCTTCAGCTTTATTATTTTTTAAAAAATTAAATATTATGTTTATTTTTAGTTTACATCATTCATTTCCATAAGATTTTCAGTTACAAATTCTCTCCCCAATAGGGCACGGTGAATCTCTATGCCCCAGTGCCTGTATATCTTACTTCCCAGTTACATGTAAAATAATAATAATAATAATAATAAATGTATATTTAAATATTTGGTTTTAAAACTTTGAATTTTGGATTCTTTTCCTTCCTCCCTCATCACTCAACCTTACTGGGAAGATAAAGGAATTCAATATAGGTTGTTCATGTATAGCTATGCAAAACATTTCCTTAGTGGATATATTGTGAAAGACTGGCTATAGTTCCCTCTATACTATCCCACCTTGCACTTGTTCTATTCTTTACTTTGATCCTGTCCCTTTTCGAAAGTCTATTCTTACAACTTCCCTCCCACTGAGCCTGCCTCCCTTCCCTCATCCCCCCTTTCACCCCCCTCCCCCTACTCAACTGTAGGGTGAGATACCCTATTTAATGTGTATGTCATTCCCTCCTTAAGCCAAATTCAATGAGAATAATTGAGACTCAATGAGACTCATTCCCTTTTGCCTTCCTGTACTTCCCCTCCCCATTTTACCTTGCCTCTTATATGAGATAATTTACCCAATTCTGTCTCTCCACATCTCCTCTCATTATATTCCTCTCTCACCTCTTAATTTCACCTTTTAAGTATCATCCCTTCCTATTAGATTGGTCCTGTGCCTTATATCTATGTATACCTGCAAACATATATACACACATTCATATATGTAGTCACACGCCCACATATCCTCTGATATAGACTATATATATTTCTATTCCCTTCAACTATTTTCATACTGAGAAAAGTTTCATCAGTTATAATTATCAGTTTTCCATGGAGGAATGTAAATAATTCAACTTTGATAAGTTCCTTTTGATTTCTTTTCCCTGATTACCTTCTCAGGCATCTCTTGCATCTTGTGTCTGAATGTCAAATTTTCTATTCAACTCTGGTTTTTTCAACAATAATACTTGAAAGTCCTCTCTTCCACTAAATGACCATATTTTCCCCTGAAACATGATACTCAGTTTTGCTGGGTAGGTGATTCTTGGTTTGAATCCCAACTCCTTTGACCTCCAGAATATCATATTCCAGGCTCTTCGATCCCTCAGGGCAGAAGTTGCCAGATCCTGTGTTATCCTGATTGTGTTTCCACAAAACTCAAATTGTTTCTTCTTGGCTGGTTGTAATATTCTCTCCTTGATCTGAGAATTTTGAAAGTAGGTATAATATTTCCAGGAGTTTTCTTTTTGGTATCTTTTTCAGGAGGTGATTGGTGGATTCTTTCAATCTCTATTTTGCCCCCTGGTTCTAAAACATCAGGGCAGTTTTCCTTGAGAATTTCTTGGAGGATGATTTCTAGATATTTTCTTTGATCATGGATTTCAGGTAGTCCAATAATTTTTAAATTATCTCTCCTGGATCTATTTTCCAGGTCAGTTGTTTATCCCATGAGGTATTTCACATTGTCTTCTATTCTTTTATTTTTTTGGATCTGTTTAAAAGCATATTGATTTCTCATAAAGTCACTAACTTCCATTTCCTCCAATCTAATTCTGAAGGAATGATTCTCCTCAGTGAGCTTTTGACATTCTTTTTTCCAGCTGGCAAATTCGACTTTTTAAGGCATTCCTTTCCTCCTTGCCGAGTATCTTTTGCCATTTGAGTTAGCCTATTTTTTAAGGTGTTATTTTCCTCAGTCAGGCTGTTGACTCTCATTTCATAATTTTCTTGCATCATTCTCATTTCTCTTCCCAATTTTTCCTCCACTTCTCTTATATGCTTCTTAAGGTCCTCTTTGGCCTGTAACCAGGTCATATTTTCCTTTGGAGCCTTTGGTGTTGGAGTTCTGACTTCTCTGTCTCCTGTTCCATGCTTTGGTTCTTTTTGTCTCCAAAATAGGAGTCTAATGTTGGATTCTTCTGTTTGTTTTACTTCCTTTGCCCGGTCATGTTGCCACTCAATTACTTGAATTTTGGGCTTTTTGTCACAGTAGGACTCTGCCACCAGACAAGGGAGCTTCATCCCAAATGCTAGGGTTTTCTCAGCTGCCAAAGGTATTATATCAGTTGGGTGCCCTCTCTGAAGCCTCCATATACTCTGGCAAGCTGGTCACACACCACTGGCCCTCCACCCTAGACCACAATCCAGATCCAAGAAGGTTAAAGCAAGAGTGATTACCCCTCAGACTGGTTGCTTGGTCCCCCTATAGTCTGCAGGCCAGGAGCTGAAGCAGCCATGTGTGGCCTCAGTGACCAGCCACAGTGTCTCAGCTACTTCTCTCCCTGAAGGCAAAAGCCAACACACTCCCAACTACTGGATCCCAAAGTCCATACTGCACTGACCTCTCACTTTGTCCTAGGCATCTATGTGTTGATAATTCTGGAAACCTCCATAGCTAATCTTGAAGTCCCTCCAGTTGGTGGTTGGTCAGGCCTACCCTGGGGTTAAAACCTCCTGCTCACAAGGACCTGGGCAAGGCTTCCAGAGCACTGTTCTGGCTGCTTCCTGCTGGGCTGCCAGGCTGTCCTCAGAGGTTGGTTAGCTTCTCTGTGTCATTTCGTAGGTTCTATAGCTCCAAAGTTTGTTCAGAGTCCCCTTTTACATGAAATTGGGAACATGGAAGCTGGAGCCCCGAAGAAGTCCTCTTTGTACTCCGCCATCTTGACTCTACCCTCCCTCCCCCCTCATGATACTCAGTTTTGCTGGGTAGGTGATCTTTGGTTTTAATCCCAGCTCCTTTGATCTCCAGAATATCATATTCCAAGCCCTTTGATCCCTCAGTGTGGCAGCTGCCAGATCCTGTGTTATCCTGATTGTGTTTCCACAATATTCAAATTGTTTCTTCCTGGCTGCTTGTAATATTTTCTTCTTGATTTGGGAACTCTGGAAGTTCTCTCAACTCCTTTGATCTGGGAACTCTGGTTATAATATTCCTAGGAGTTTTCTTTTGGGGATATTTTCTAGGAGGTGATTGGTGGATTCTTTCAACCTCTATTTTGCCCTCTTGTTCTAAAATGTAATGGGAATCTGAATTTAAGATCTTCCTTGCCCCCAGGCCCTATGATAGGCTTAAGTGCACCTCAAGCCTGTGGCAGGAGGCTTGTTTTTCAGGAGATACTTTGTGATTGGGCAGTGGGTCAAGAGGTTTGTTACATTCTCTGAGCCAGAAGAAGGCTATATAAACCCTGGCTTTGTTTTGGGGCTCATTTGAGAAATCTTCTGTGATTTGACCAGATGATACTCTGGGCAGCCACTGAGAGCCCCCTGCTTTAAAAACCCAAATGTTGATGTTTCCCTCTCTGGTAACTGACTAGGTATGGATGTAATGGTCAGACAGTTGGAGGTCTGTGTGCTGAAATGTTTCTCTGTCTTCTTGTAACTACTGCTTGTAACCTCTCTGTATACTCTGAAATTCGAAGTGCTGACTTTTTCTTCCAAAATAGGTAAATGATATGTTTGATTGATTAAAGCAAGATTGTTAACCCATTCTGAGTTGCTTTCCTTTAGAAAAGCAGATCTAAGAACCTGTGTTAGCAGCAACCTTGGGGATTCTGGGGTGCTTACTGCTAAATAAAACATCAGAGCAATTTTCCTTGAGAATTTCTTGAAGGGTGATTTCTAGGTTCTTTTTTGATCATGGCTTTCAGGTAGTCCAATAATTTTTTAATGATCTCTCTTGGATCTATTTTCCAGGTCAGTGGTTTTTCCCATGAGATATTTCACATTGCCTTCTAATCTTTCATTTGTTTGGATCTGCTTAACAGCATCTTGATTTCTCATAAAGTCATTAGCTTCCATTTGCTCTAATCTAATTCTGAAGGAATGAATCTCCTCAGTGAGCTTTTGAGATTCTTTTTCCATCTGGCAAATTCGACTTTTGAAGGCATTCTTCTCCTCATTGCCCTTTTGAGCCTCCTTTGCCATTTGAGTTAGTCTATTTTTTAAGGTGTTATTTTCCTCAGGCTGTTGACCCTCATTTCATACTTTTCCTGCATCCTTCTCATTTCTCTTCCCAATTTTTCCTCCACTTCCCTTATTTGGTTTTCAAAGTCCTTCTTAAGGTCCTCTATGGCCTGCAACCTGCTCATGTTTTTCTTGTAAGCTTTTAGTGCAGGAGTTCTGAGTTTGCTGTCTTCCTCTTGTCCCATGCTTTATCCTTTTTGTTGAGAGCCACCTGGCTCTCAATTTACAAGAAGAGAAAAAAAAATTTCAGCAGACAGACCTCCAAAATAGGAGTGTAAAGTTGGATTGCTGTGCTTGCTTTGCTTGCTCATGTTGCCACTCAATTACTTGACTTTTGATCTTTTTGCCAAAGTAGAACTCTGCTACCAAAGAGGGGAGATTTGTCCCAAATTGCAGGTGTTTTCTCAGCTGCTCGAGCTATGCCCTCTCTGAAGCCTCCACATGCTCTGGCAAACTGGTCACACACCGCAGGACCTCCACCCTAAACAATGATACAGATCTAATCAGGTTAAAGCAAGAGTAATTTCCCCTTAGACTGGTCTTGTGGTCTCCCCACAATCTGCAGGCCAGGGGCTCTGAAGCAGCCATGCTGCAGTGGCAGCCAACCTCAGCTGCTTCTCCCTCTAGGGGGTAAGCCCGGACTGCACTCCCAGACTCCAGATTCCCAAAATCCACACTACACTGACCTCTCACTTTGTCCTTAGCATCTATGGGTTGATATTTCTGGAAACCTCCACAGCTGCTGGTGATCTGAAGTCCCTCAGGTTGCGGGCTGGTTGTGGCTGCCCTCAGGCTAAAACCCTGGCTCATGAGGGCTGGGCTCTGCTCGCAGAGTGCTGCACTGTCTCCTTCCTGCAGCCTGCCAGGATGTCTTCAGCTTCAGGGAGGTTAGCTTCTTTCTGTTATTTTTTTGTGTTCTGTAGTTCCAAAGTTTGTTTAGAGTCATTTATTACATGAAATAGAGGAGGTGGAAGCGGGAGCTGCATGGAAGTCCTGTTTCTACTCCACCATCTTGACTCCTTAGACTCACCTTTAGACACTCCAGGCCCTCCCCTTTAGAAAGCTCTCAGAAGATGATTATCTAATGAGCAAATATCCCCCAGAAAAAAACATAATGTGTCTTACCACAAATATAATCACCACCCCACACCAATGTAAATTTTCTTTAGTGACCTTTCACTTCCTCTTTCAGAGAGATTATGGCCTTTCTAGGTGTCATTGTGCTGAGTCCTGGGCCTGGAGTCAAGAAGCCTCTTCTTCCTGAGTTCATATCTGGCCTCAGACACTTGCTAGCTATATGATCCTGGGCAAGTCTCTTTACCCTATTTGCCTTTGTTTCCTCATCTTAAAATGAGATGGAGAAGGAAATGGCAAACTACTCTAAGATTTTTGCCAATAAAACCCCATATGGAGTCAAGACAAGTTGAACATGACTGAAAATGACTGAACATGGCCCTTCTACTCTCACTATCCCCATTACCTTCATGCTGTTTTCCTACACCCTTCCCTCTGGTGCCCACCTCTACACTGGATGAGGCTGATTCTCATTTTCTCTCTTTCCTACCTCTCCTCTCCCTGCTGGGGCATCTTTTCACCATGTCCCTATCTCTCCCACAAGTGATATCTATTTGCTCAGAGGAGATTTAATCCACCCACTATTGATTCACTTCTTCTTTCTCTCCTTTTCCTGATTCTTTATGTTCCCTCTAAATCTTTAGCCCTTTAGGGTAACTATGGCACCTTATTCAGATCTCTTCTTTCTTTGAATACTTAGATAACTTTCTTTTTAAAAACAATAGCCTATTAACATGAGGGAAAAGATTTGATTTCTGACTTGACTTAATTGTACTTGCTTATCTTTCTTATGTTTCTCTTCTTGGAGATGTTTTCAAGTTGTATGTTTTGTTCACCTAGTTTTTATTGTTGTTTGCTTGGTTTTGGTACTGATGCCCCAAATGTCTCTCTCATGTCAAATATCCATCTTTTTCATTGATTTTTAGGTTCAGCTTTGTTGGAATATATTGCTTTTAGTTATAGCCTCTGCTTCTTGATTTTTTTTTTTGTAGTATACTATCACATTGTCTTTTTTTCTTTTTTTTTTCTTAATTTATTAGTTTAGTTTCAGTTAACAAGATTCAATTCCATAGTTCCTTGGTTTTCAAATTTCCTTTACTTCCCTCCCCCCGCCTCTCATGACAGCATATAGTACAGTATAAGGTCTGCAAATGCATTCATATTAGACATTATTCCAATTACAAAGGCATATGTACTAGGTGGGATGAAAGATGGCAAAGAAGAAATAAAACCAAACAATGAAAAGAAAAAGATCATTTAGTTTGCTTCCATCAGGATTCAGGCTCAGTTCTTTCTAGTTATATCTCTGGATGGCGCATTTCTCACTTTCTTGAGTCTCTCGGGATTAACTTATATCACTGCATTGCTGAAAAGAGTCCAGTCTATCATAGTTGGTCATCACAGATATGGTATGTCTGTGATTGTACACAAATTTCTTCTGATTCTACTCTTCTTACTCAGCATCAGTTTGTATAAGTCTCTCCAGGTAATTATGAAATCCGTCATCTCCTCGTTTCTTATAGCACAATAAACATTGTCTTTTTATATCTCAAAATTGCTATCCTGGGTTGTTTGAACTGTCATTCCTTCATATTTGAAGGTTTTTCTCTAGGCTACTTGCAAATCTTGGTGTCTGTTATTCAAATTGTGAAATTTAAGCACTATATACCTTGGAGTTTTAGGGATGAGTCTCCCTCTCCATCTTCCTCTCCCTTTCCTTATCCCTTTCCCTCTCCCTCTCTCCCTTCCTCTCTCCTTCTCTCTCTCTCTCTCTCTCTCTCTCTCTCTCTCTCTCTCTCTCCCTCTCTCCCACCCATTCACCCACCCCCATGTTAATCTGTTAATTTGATCAAATGATCAAATAATACTTTATTGGAAAGAATTCTGGACTTGGAGTCACAAAGCCCTGAATCCAAATCCAGCCATTTCCACTTACTATCTGTGGCAGGTTACTTGACTTTTGTATGTCTCAGTTTCCCCAATGTAAGGATGGTTATTATAATGACACCTACCTCACAGGGCTATTATGAGGCTCAAATAAGATCAAATTTGTAAAGTGTTGAGCACAGTGCCGTGTACGTGGTAGTTGCTGTATAAATACTCACTTCCTTCCCATTCCCTTGTTGCCTTTATTCCAAAGTGCTGGGTACCTTCCTTGAATTATTTCCAGCAGTATGGTGTTCAGTTTTTGTTACTGGTCACATTCCCGTGGTAGATCTATAACCCTTAAGTACCTTCTTAGCTGCTGTCTTCAAGGTTAGTCATCTGGCATCCATAGAACATGTGACTTCTTTTAAAGTTGCTGCCATTGCTTCTCTTCTGTCCTAATTTTTTTCCACTTTTGTATTTTTATTTTCCATATCTGCTATTCTGTTTATTGAAATTTCCAGTTCTGGCGGGGAGAGATTACCTATTGCTTCACATAATTCCTGAACCCTGCTGTTTTCTTTTTTTTTTTTAAATTCTGTGTTGACAGCACTGCTTTTAAACTTAATTTCAGATGTTTTACATCTGCACTTGTATAACCTATATCAAATTGCTTGCCTTTTCAATGAGGTGGGAGGGGAGGCATGGAGGGAGAGAATTTGGAACTCAAAATCTGTGGCAGCAAACATCCCAACATCCCCAGAGTGGCTGCCAACACAGGTTCTTAGATCTGCTTTTGTAAAGGAAAGCAACTCAAAATCAGTTAACAAGCTCACTTTAATCAATCAAAAATATATTACCTAGTTCAGGGGGAAAAGGTCAGCACCCCGAACTTCAGAGTATATAGACAGATCAAACAGACGTGCTTCCAGACTGTCCAACCATTATCAATAAATACCAAAATCACAGTTACCAGAGAGGGAGGCATCAACATCTGGGTTTTCAAAGCCGGGGGTGGGGGAGCTCTCAATGGCTGCCCAGAGTCTCATCTGGTCAAATCACACAACACTTCTCAAAATGAGCCCCAAAGCAAATCCTCCCATCAGGGTTTATATAGCCATTTCCTGGCTCAGAGAATGTAACAACCTTCTTTACCCACTGCCCAATCACAAAGTATCAAGGTGTGGGCTTTCCTGAAAAACAAGCCTCCCACCACAGGTTCCAGGTGCATTTAACCTAGAGGCAGGGAAGATCTTTAAATGTGCATTTCCATTACAAAATTTTGAAAAATGAATATTAAAATTGTTCTTACATATAATTAGAAAAAATAAAATATTTTTTAAAATAAACTTAATTTCATTGCTAGTATAATCTTTAATTTTTTTCTTTCCACAATTCAGTAGTTTTGATGAGGTCTGGGGATTCCACAGAACTATATTTTGGTTTATTGTATTGTATTTTATTTTATTTTGCAATTTATGGAAATGAAACCATCTTTTATTTCATTTCTTTTTTTAACAAATACTTTATTAACTTCTGGTTTACATCATTCATTTCCACCAGATTTTGAGTTACAATTTTTCCCCATTTTTCCTTACCCACCACCCCAGAATAGCAGTCCCACTAGATATCCCTTCATCCAATCTGCTCTCTCCCACATCTTCTCCCATACCCACTTCGACTTTGCCATTAGGGCAAGGTGAATCTCTGAGCCCCAATGCCTGAACATCTTATCTCCCAATTACATGCAAAATAGTATTAATAATAGTATTTATATACATTTGAAACATTTAATTTTAAGACTTCGAATTTCAGATCCATTCCCTTCCTCTCTTGTCACCTACTCCCTCTGGGAAGATAAGAAATTCAGTATGTGTTGTACATGTATAGCTATGCAAAACGTTACCATAGTAGATATATTGTAAAAGATTGCTTATATTTCCCTCCCACCCATTCCACCCCTGAACTGGTCCATTCCCTACTTTGATCCTGTCCCTCTTTGATAGTGGGTACTTCCAACCTCCCCTCCCCCTAGAATGTCCTCCCCTCCATCATCCTCCCTCTCGTCCCCCTTCCCCCTACTCTCCTGCAGGGTGAGATATCCCATTTAGTATGTATGTGATTCTCTCCTTGAGCCAAATTCAATGAGAATAAGGTTTTGCCTTTTTGCCTTTCTGTTCTTCTCCTTCCCTGCAACTACTTCCCCTTGCCTCTTCTACATGAGATAGTTTACTCTACCCTGTCTCTCCCCATCTCCTCTTGTCACTTTCCTCTCTCACCTCTTAATTTCACCCCTTAAGAATCATCCCTTCCCACCAAATTCAACCTGTGCCCTCTATCCATGTATACCTGTAAACATATATACACACATTCACATATGTATTCATATGCCCATATACCCTTCTTCAATTATTTTCATAACTAGAAAGGTTTCATCAGACAGAGTTATTGTTTTTCCATGTAGGAATGTTAATAGTTCAATTTTGATAAGTTCCTTTTGATTTTTTTTTCCCTGATTACCTTCTCAAGCATCTCTTGCTTCTTGTGCCTGGATGTCAAATTTTCTATTCAATTCTGGTTTTTTCCTCAAGAATGCTTGAAAGTCCTCTATTCCACTGAATGACCATATTTTCCCCTGAAACAAAATACTCAGTTTTGCTGGGTAGGTGACCCTTGGGTTCATTCCCAGTTCTTTTGCCCTCTGGAATATCATATTCCATGCCCTTCGATCCCTCAGTGTAGAAGCTGCCAGGTCCTGGCTATTCTGATTGTGTTTCCACAATATTGAAATTGTTTCTTCCTGGCTGCTTGTAGTATTTTCTCCTTGATCTGGGGATTCTGGAACCTGGCTATAATATTCCTGGGAGTTTTCTTTTGGGGATCTTTTTCAGGAGGTGATTGGTGGATTCTTTCAACCTCTATTTCGCCCTCTGGATCTAAAACATCAGGGCAATTTTCCTTGAGAATTTCTTGAAGGGTGATTTCTAGGTTCTTCTTTGATCATGGCTTTCAGGTAGTCCAATAATTTTTAAATTGTGTCTCCTGGATCTATTTTCCAGGTCAGTGGTTTTTCCCATGAGATATTTCACATTGCCTTCTAATCTTTCATTTGTTTGGATCTGCTTAACAGCATCTTGATTTCTCATAACGTCATTAGCTTCCATTTGCTCCAGTCTAACTCTGAAGGAATGAATCTCCTCAGTGAGCTTTTGAGATTCTTTTTCCATCTGGTAAATTCGACTTTTTAAGGCATTCTTCTCCTCATTGCCCTTTGGGCCTCCTTTGCCATTTGAGTTAGTCTATTTTTTAAGGTGTTGTTTTCCTCAGTCAGGCTGTTGACCCTCATTTCATACTTTTCCTGCATCCTTCTCATTTCTCTTCCAATTTTTCCTCCACTTCTCTTATTTGATTTTTAAAGTCCTTCTTAAGGTCCTCTATGGCCTGCAACCCGCTCATGCTTTCCCCTGGGGCTTTTGGAGCTGGACTTCTGACTTCACAGTCCTTTTCCTGCTCTATGCCCCCAAAATAGGAGTCTAGGGTTGCATTTTTCTGTTTCCTTTGCCTTGGCATGTTGCCACTTAATTGCTTGACTTTTGGGTTTGTTGCCACACTATGGCTTTAAGGCCAGCTAGAGGAATTTTCGTCCCGAACGTGTGGGGGCAACTTCCGTTTCTGGCAAGCTGTAAACCCACCCACAACTTCCACCCTAGATCACAATCCAGATCCAGGGAGGTTAAAGCAAGAGCGATTACCCCCAAGACTGATCGCTGGATCTCCCTACAATTAATTGCAGGCCAGGAGCTGGAGCTGCCTCTGAAAACTACAAAATGGCATGTCTCCTCAGTGGCTTCTAGCCTCCAGGGGAGGGAGCTGACACATTCCCCCAAATACTGGTCCCAAAGTCCATAGGACACTAACCTCTTACTTTGTCCTAGGCATGTCTATGTTGATAATTCTGGAGTCCACACAGCTGCTGGTGTTCTGGGGTTCCTCCAGCCAGCTGCTCAGAAGTGCTGTTTCTACTCCTCCATCTTGGCTCTGCCCCCCAGAACTATATTTTTGACCAAAGTTCTTGTTCATTTTCTTTCATAGTATAAGACTTATTCAAAATGTTCTGGCTCTTTAATTTTTACTCAGTTTTCTTTCTGTTGGTTTAACTGCATGTCAGCTACATTTTAAACTAGAATTTTATCCCTTGGCTTTTTTTCTTCTTTTTCTCTTTTTCTTGTAGTCGCAGTTACTCGTCTCTGGTTTCTTTCTTCATTATTTTCCTCTTTCCCCTTCCACATACACTGTATAGACTCCAGAGACAGAGAAGCCTTAGGCTTTTTGCTTCAGAGAATGGGCAGTGTGGGAGTCTTGCCTGTATTTTTGCTTAGAATAAACTCTAGGAAGGAGAGGACCAGATATAGCTAAATTTCCAGTTCCCAGTGCCTCAGGCATGTATGTTCTCTACTGCTCTTCCCTAGACTGTACAGAATTCTCTGCAGTGCCCAAATTTTCCTTGTCTTTGTTCCCACCAGCTCCCTTCCCTTTCCTTCATGCTAGTCTATCACTTTTTATGGGATGAGAAGTGCAAGCTGAATCACTCACCACTATTGAAGGACCAAGTAAAAATCCTCATAGCCATTGCCAGAAGCTCCAACCTAAGAAAAGGGCTGCTTGTATTCACAGAGGGAAGAAGAAAGAGAGGGAAAGCTGAATGGCAGCTCTAAGTATTTAAATTTCTTGATATTATTGAGTTTTAAAAGATTTTTTGGTAATATTTTGGACTCAGCATTATTTACTCTATGTTTTCATAATTACTTTCCTGAGACTTTTGTGATTGGAGAAGCTTGAGAAAAACTCGTCCATTCTGTCAGTCATATCTCAACCCTTTCTTCAATAAGTATTACTTTAGCACTTAGGTATAAGGCACTGTCAGGTTCTTGGAAAACAAAGATGAAAAACAAAATAGGTCTTGCTCTTAAGGAGCTCACAGTCTACTAGGAAACATGACATATACGCAAATAAATGTATAATAGAATACAGTAGGGACAGAGTAGGGATGTAGTAGCCAGCTAGGTGGAGTAGTGGACAGAGACCAAGGGCTGGAGTCAGGAAAACTCTTCTTCCTGAGTTCACACCTGACCTCAGTCACTAGCTGTGTGATCCTGGGTAAGTCACTTAACCATTTTGCTTCAGTTTCCTCATCCATAAAATGAACTGGAGAAGGAAATGGCAAACCACTTAAGTATCTCTACCAAGAAAATTCCAAATAGGACCATAAAGAGTCAGGCATGACTGAACAATAATAACAGAGGGGTGGGATGGTGATGGTCTTGACAGAGTATTCTGAGAACATTTAAGAAATTGCTCCTGAACACTTGAGGACAGTAAGAACTGTCATATGACATGCTGACAACCTCGACTGCTTCTTCCATGCTTCTTTCAGTACCAGTCCTTTGCTTTTCATTTAAGGTGACCCCTATTTTATCCTTGACCCCTTTTTTATTCAGAAGTTTTTCAGGATTTCTCAAGGACTTTAAAGTAAGTCCTACTAAACTTTCTAAGTGACAAAGAAAGGAAAATGATGAGATCTTGTTAGCATTCAAAAAAAAAAAAACCAATGTACTAGAAAACATCATGCAAAATACCATAGTCTGACACATGCTAGGCTACTGGCTTTCCCATCTGTGCCACTCCAGGCATGAATTGTGAGCAGAACAGCAATTCTGAAGGTCTTTTTGATGATTGAATTTTCACCTAAGGTGCATATAATTAAAGGGAATTTGCTAAAGAGTTTAAAATTAGTATAGGGAATAATAAAGAAGAGAGAAAAATAGAATAGGGAATTGGAAACTTAAAACCCTTTTGTATAATAGGATTTTATTATAGTTAGAACAGATATGGAGAGAGCATGGTATAGTGGACTCTAGAGACCAAGGGTCAGATCCTGCCTTAGGCTGACTAGCTATGTATCCCCGAGCAAATCTCATAATCTGAGTCTCAGAGTACTTGTCTGTGAAATGGAGGGGTCACACTCAGTGGCTTCTAATGTCCTTTCCATCTCTATATCCTATATAATCATTTTGCTAAAAGAACTGAGTATGAGTCTTAGGGTTTAAACCAATGCTAATATGACTTAATGTATCTGTGATTTCACTAATGCGGTTTCTCTGACTACCTGTACAGACTGAAATTCATTCATTTCCCCTCCACTTCCAATGTGCTACATTCCTGTCTTTTCATATATCCTTCACAAGGAAGAAGCCCATTCCTATCCAGGAGCAGAAAATGTCCAAATATCTTATCTTGGTTGCAATGTTAATGAAATAGAAAGATCTTCCCGTCCATTAATATGCCTATGTGATCATGTGTCCTCTTTCCCCTTGGAACAGGAGCCATGTTCCCAGGTCTAAAGGTACACAGGTATTTCAATCACAGATGTCTTACTGCTTTCACAGCTGTGATACATCCTGAGTCACACAGAGCCCATTGGGGGAGGAACTTGCCTAAGGAGGAGCTTGCTTAGGGGGAAGCTTGCTTACAGGGAGGCTTGCTTGTAGGAAGACTTTAACACCTTTTGGTACTAAGCTAATTAGGCACTGAGTCACAGGGTTGTGATGCCTTCTGGCTCTGAACCTATTGGTTGAAAACTATTTATCCTGGGAGGTTTGTATTTTAATTTGGGGGATTGCTTATGAGAAGGACCTTTTGACTCCCTGGATGTGACTCTGAGTAGCTGTTTGTTAAGAGCCCCTAACTATTCAGAGGTTTATGCTGTCTCAGTCTGGTGGTGTATGTAGGTGGTTGTATTTACTTTGTTCAGACAGTAGGAGCCCGGTTGAATCTCTGTGCTAATTTCTCTGCTCATATTTTCTACTTATCTGTAATTAAAGTGAGATTTTTAAAAAAGCAATTGGGGTTAAGTAATTTGTCCAAGGTTACACCCAGTTGTTTTTGTGTGGGTATTAAGTATGAGGCCAGAACCTATCCCAGGTCCTCCCAACTCCAGTGGCTGTGCTCTTACTGTGTGCCACCTAGCCGCCCCTAAAGTGATATTGTTGACCCCTTTAAATGGAGTCTTTCCTTCAGCAAAGCAGATCAAAAACCTGTGCTAGCAGGGGCTTGCTATTATACAGAACTCTGAGATGGGATTAAACATCCCCAAGTTGACAAAGGAGGGTGGGTTTCTATGGGGTTCTTACAAGAGATCAAGTATGACCTCTTGTCATATAACAGCCTAGACCTGGTATGCAGGTCAGGGTTGAGAATTGGTGAAGTTTTGTTTTGGGGAATTCTTGACTAGTGATTAATTGGGGCTGAGTGACTGAGTCACAGCTTCTGCCTGAACAGAAAGAACAAAGGCACAGTTCAATAATCAAAACTGGAAGTGTTGATTGAGTGAGTACAATACAAGTGTTGGGGAGTAGTAGACCTACTGTGGGCTGCTCCAAAGATTGTGGTGGATGGAGTGGTTTATATAGTTTTGCAACAAAGCAGGGCAGGAGAGTAGAAGGAATGTAGAGTACCCAGACCTGGGATGTTTGTGTAGGCTCTGTCAGTTTGGGGGTGGTGTGAATCAGTTTGAGCTGGTCCTATGGTTGCTGGCACAACAGAAGTGGTCCAGATTCACCCACTGAAAACCATAAAGGATCCCGGGTATATCAAACTCAAGCAACACTCATGCCACTTCCTGATTGGCTTATTCTGATTCCTTGGTTATTTTAGCCTCTCCAGGATAATAAGGGAGTTCAAGCAAATCAAGATGATTATTAAACTCCTTATTCATTCCATTTCCACACTAGTTTAAGTTCAAGCAAATCAAGATGATTATTAAACTCCTTATTCATTTTAAGACCTTAAGAACTTAATTTAGTGGAATTGGCAGGCTACTGAAATCCATACATTTTCACAGTAGATACTAAAACTGGAAATGATAAACAGGTTCAAGTCTTAATATTTCCCATTGGACACTATGTGTGCTTAAGAAAATTCCTCTGACTTTGACCAGATTTTGTATTTAATCAATAGCTTACTGGTTTCTCTGTGACCAAAAAAAAAAAGAAAAGAAATAGACAACAAATTGATTTAGTCTCCATCAAATAAATTACCTTTGGGGAAATAGATAATATTTTTAACAGGAGTATTTTTCAGTTTCTATACTATATTGTACAGAAGTCTAATTTTAAAAGAATCAGACTAAAAGGGAAAACCCCAACAATTTATGATCTTTTCAGATTTATAATCAATTAACAAGTTTTTAGACTCAAACCAACAAGCAAAATGCTATAGGTAGTGGTTCTTTATTTTTTATTATTATCAGTAAACTTATATTAGGACTCGCCCAGAATATTTATCAAATATTATGCAAATTTCTGTTGAGTTACAGGTTGCACTGGATGATCTCTGAGATTCCTTCCAACAAAGAGGGTCCTGGGATTCTGTAAAATAGAATCATTTTCCCTGACCTCCCCATGCCCAGCCCCCATAAAAATGATCCTACTCTGACACCTTGTCTTGGTGTAGAAGTGTCCCTGCATGGCCCTGGGAGCTAAAAGTCTGTGCTAGAACATAAGCTCTAACAAGTTCTATTACCTGGAAAAGATTCTAGGGTAAACTTGGTGATGGACTCTTCATCCAAACAAAAGCCTAACTAAATGCAGAGAAGTGGATTGCTATATGGTTGGGAACCAAGAGACACATTTTTTTGGCCATTGCAGCTCCAGGGGATTGTGGCCTGAATACAACTGCCTATATCAGCAAAGTCACTCATTTTTTCAAAGTAAAAGAGTGAAAAAAATTCTTATAATTTTTTAAAGAGACTATAGAAATAAACACATTAGCTAATTCAGTAAAGTAATAATAACAAATAAGCTTTAAAATAATAATAATAATAAATAAAATAAAAAGGCTTTAAAGTTTACTAAATGACTTCCTTATAATAACCTTGTGAGGTTGGAATTATGCCCATTTTACAGATTTAAAACTGAAACTTGGAGAGGTCGAGGTCACCCAGATCAGACACTAACTGACACACTATCACACAGCTAAATGTTGGAGCTGGGTATCTGAACCTATCTTGTCTGACTTTTTTTTTTTGGAGGGGGAAGGTAAGGCAATTGGGGTTAAGTGACTTTCTCAAGGTCACACAGCTAGTAAGTGTGTCAAGTGTTTGAGATTGGATTTGAGCCATGATCAAAAAAAGAACCTAGAAATCATCCGCAAGAAATTCTCAAGGAAAACTGCTCTGATGTTTTAGAACCAGAGGGCAAAATAGAGGTTGAAAGAATCCACGTTTCTGAGGCCCGACTCAAGTCCTCAGGGCTGGTGCTTGATTATTTACATTTTTATTTATTTAAATTATTTACAGATAAGGAAAATGAAGCTCAGAGTGTTCACAAGATTTGTTCAAATTGACACTGGTGATTACATCTCATGTGATATACTAAGACTACTAAGGTAGTAAATATCAGGCAGGATTTGAACCTAGGTCCTCCAAAGTCTGACATTCATACAATGGTATGATAATATACTATCCTATGATAAGTAACTGATTGGCTTCATTCCAATTCCAGGTTCAGCAGGTTTGGTTGTACAGATAAAAACACTTTCACATTAGTTACTAACTTTTTTGTCATTGCTGATGGATTGCACATAATGACATGCTCTTAAAAATCCATTGAGTTGGGGGGTGTGTCTGCCTGGGCATTCAAGTAGAGATCCATGGGTTATGTCCAAAAGTGCCTCCCTTTCACTATTTCTTAATTTTTAACTGAGGAGCTTAAAACATACCCCAGAGTTAATCTAATAACGATAATAGCATTTATCCAATTAGCTGTCATATACGACAAACCATTTTCAACTTGGAACATAAATTTAACATTTAAGATAAAACCAGAGAAAGGTGAAAGTGAAGGCTTTCCTCTTCCATACCTCATTTCCTCCAATTCATTCCTTTCCAAGACAAACTATTCCAGGCAAAAATGATTACTACCATATTTCAAGGCTCAATAGAGGCTTCCTTTGTCTATGCAAACTGCAGCAGCCCCTAAGTGCTATGGTAGACTGGCTTCTGTGAATGAAAAATTCATCATTCTGCAGCCAACCGAGGAATGAACCTCCCAATACTTAGATAGTTGGCAGAGGCTAGTCCTTAGACAACGGCCATGTGAAAATACATCATTTATATTGAATTAACTGCTCTATTTCACTCCTTTAAAAAATCTTAGATCAAGATCAACCTCCTTCTTACCATTTACTTATTCTATGCTCCCTCAGAACTTTTATTTTTTGCTGTTAGGTTTCTCATTCTTTTTTTAAAACATTTTTATTTCAAGTTTGGAGTTCCAAATTCTATCCCTCTCTCTCCATCCCCAACCTTCTCCTTGAGATAGTAAGCAATCAGATATAGGTTATAAATGTGCAATTATATAAAATATTTCCATATTAGTCATTTTGCACAGGAAGATTTGAGTAAAAGGGAAAAAAGTGAAAGTAACTTTTTTTCTTACTTTCTGAAAGTAAGAAAGTGAAAAAATAGCATGCTTCAATCTGTATTCAATCAATATCAGTTCTTTCTCTGGAGGCAGATACTATGTTTCATCATTAGTCTTTTGAGATTGTCTTGCATCACTATATTGCTGAGAAAAGCTAAGCCATTCACAAGTCTTCCTTGAACAATATTGCTGTTACTGTGTGCAATGTTCTTCTGGGTCTGTTCACTTCATTTTGCATCAATTCATGTAAAACTTTCCAGGTTTCCCTGAAATCATCCCACTTGGCATTTCTTTTCTTTTTCTCTTTATTTTTTTTAGTATTTTATTTCTCACCAGTTACATGTTAAAACAATTCTTAATGTTTGTTTTTAAAACTTTGAGTTCCAAATCATCTCCCTTCCTCCCTCCCCAACCATTGCCCCCATTGAGAAGGCAAGCAATTTGATACAGGTTATAGATATGTATCACATATACACGTACAAAACATTTCCATAATAGTCATATTGTGAAAGAAAACATAGAACCCCCCCCGAAAAAAACCCCAAGAAAAATAAAGTTTAAAAAAGTATACTTCAATCTATATTCAGATGCCATCAGTTCTTTCTCTGGGAATGGATAGCATTTTTCATCATAAGTTCTTCAGAATTGTCTTGGGTCATTGGATTGTTGAGAATAGGTAAGTCATTCACAACTGATCATCTTATAATATTGTTGTTACTTTGTGCACAGTACATTTCACTTTGCATCAGTTCATGTAAGTCTTCCCAGGTTTTTCTGAAAGCATCTTGCTCATCATTTCTTGTAGTGCAATAGTACAATGTAGTACAACATCGTGCAATTCCACCACAATCATATACCACAATATTGTTTAGTCATTCCCCAGTTGCTGGGCATTCCCTCAATTCCCAATTCTTTGATGCCAGAAAATAGCTTCTATAAAACTTTTTCTATATATAGATCATTTTCCTTTTTGTTTTTTTTTTTATCACTTTTGGAATATAGAACTAACTAGTAATGGTATTGCTAGGTCAAAAGGTATGCATGGCTTTATAACCCTTTGAGCAAAGCTCCAAATTTCTCTACAAAATAGTTGAATCAGGTCACAACTCCACCAATAGTGCATTAATGTCTCACTTTTCCCACATCCCCTCCAAAATTTGTCATTTTCCTTTTCTGTCCTATTAGCCAATCTACTAGGTATGAGGTAGTTCCTCAGAATTGTTCTAATTTGCATTTCTCCAATCAGTATTGAGGTAGAGCATTTTCCCATATAACTATAGATAGCTTTGATTATTTCATCTGAAAACTGTTCATATCTTTTAATAATTTATCAATTGGCTAATGACTTTTATTTTTATAAATTTGACTCAGTCCTCTATATATTTAAGAAATGAGATTTTTGTCAAAGAGGCTTTTTCACAGTTTTTACTAATTACTAATTACTATTTCCCTCCATCCTATCCCCTCCATTCATTTTATTCTCTCTAGTTTCACTGTGTCTCTTCTCAAAAGTGTTTTGCTTCTGACTACCCTTCCCCCAATCTGCCCTCTTTTCTATCATGCCCTCCCCTTCTCTTATCTGTGTCCCTTCCTACTGTAGGGTAAGATAAATTTCTATACCTAACTGAGTGTGTATGTTATTCCTTCTTTGAGGCAATTCTGATGAGAGTTAAGGTTCACTCACTCCCCCTCTCCTCCCCCCTTTTCCCCTCTGCCATGAATACTTTTTCTTGCCTCTTTTATATGAGATAAATTACTGCAGAGCTAAGTAGGGGGGTGGAGTCAAGATGGCAGAGTACAAACAGGACTTTCAAGGGGCTCCAGCCTCCACCTCCCCCAATTCATGTAAAAGGTGACTCTGAAGAAACATTAGAGCTACAGAACCCACAAAATGACAGAGAAGCTAACCTCTTACTGAGGACAGCCCGGCAGGCCGGCTGGGAGCAGACAGTGCATGGCTCTGGGAGGTGAGCCCGGCCTCCCTCAAGCCAGAGGTTTTAGCCCCAGGGTGAGCCTGACCAACCATCAGCTGGAGGGCTTCAGATCACCAGCAGCTATGGCGATTTCAAGAATTATCAACACATAGATGCCAAGGACAAAGTGAGAGGTCAGTGTAGTATGGACTTTGGGATCCAGTAGTTGGGAGTATGTCAGCTTTTGCCCCCAGGGTGAGAAGTGGCTAAGATGCCAAGACACCCTGCAGCCACAGCCACATGTGACAGTTTCAGCTCCTGGCCTGCAGATTGTAGGGGGACAAAGCAATGAGTCTGAAGGGCAATTGTTCTTGCTTTAACCTGCTTGGATCTGTATTGCTGTCAAGGGTTGAGGTCCTGTGGTGTGTGACCAACTTGCCAGAGTGTGTGGAGGCTTCAGAGAGGACACACAACTAATACCTTTGGCAGATGAGAAAACCTCAGCATTTGGGATGAAGCTCTCCTGTCTGGTGGCAGAGTCATAATGTGGCCAAAAGCCCAAAAGTCAAGTAATTGGGTGGCAACATGACCAGGCAAAGGAAGCAAAAGAAACAGAACAATGCAACTTTACAGTCTTATTTTGGCGACAAAAAGGATCAAAGCATGGAAAAGAAGGAAGACAGTGAAGTCAAAACTCCTATACCAAAATCTTACAAGAAAAATATGAGCAGGTTACATGCCACAGAGGACCTTAAGAAGGATTTTGAAAAGAAAATAAGGGAAGTGGAGGCAAAATTGGGAGGAGAAATGAGAATGATGCAAGAAACTCATAAAAAGAGAGTCAAAAACCTGACTGAAGAAAATCACACCTTAAAAAATAGACTAACTCGGGGGCAGCTAGGTGGCTCAGTGAGTAGAGTGCCGGCCCTGGAGTCAGAAGGACCTGACTTCGGATCCGGCCTCAGACACTTAACACATACAAACAAAAACCTAGCCGTGTGACCTTGGGCAAGTTACTTAACCCCAATTGCCCTCCAAAAAAGCAAAAAAATAGACTCAAATGGCAAAAGAAGCTCAAAAAGGCAATGAGGAAAAGATTGCCTTAAAAAAACCGAATTTCCTGGATGGAAAAAGAATCTCAAAAGCTCACTGAAGAGAATTATTCCTTCAGAATTAGGCTGGAGCAAATGAAACCTAGTGACTTTATGAGAAATCAAGATACTATTAAACAGATCCAAAGAGATGAAAAAATAGAAGGCAATGTGAAATATCTCATGGGAAAAACCACTGACCTGGAAAATAGAGCCAGGAGAGATAATTTAAATATTATTGGACTACCTGAAAGCTATGATCAAAAAAGAACCTAGAAATCATCCTTCAAGAAATTCTCTAGGAAAATTGCCCTGGTGTTTTAGAAGCAGAGGGCAAAATACAGGTGGAAAGAATCCACTAATCATCTCCTGAAAAAGATCCCAAAAAGAAAACTCTTAGGAATATTATAGCCAGGTTCCAGAGTTCCCAGATCAAAGAGAAAATATTACAAGCAGCAAAGAAGAAACAATCTGAATATTGTGGAAACACAATAACACAGGATCTGGCAGCTTCTATATTGGGGGATCAAAGGGCTTGGCATATGATATTCTGTAAGTTAAAGAAGTTGGGATTAAAACCAAGAATCATCTACCCAGCAAAACGGAGTATCATGTTTCAGGGGGAAAATATGGTCACTTAGTGGAAGAGAGGACTTTCGAGCATTCTTGATGAAAAAACCAGAGCTGAATAGAAAATTTGACATTCAGATACAAGAAGCAAGAGAAGCAAGAGAAGGTAAACAGGGAAAAGAAATCATAAAGAATGAATTTATAAAAAAAATTGAACTATTTATATTTCTACATGGAAAAATGATAATTGTAACTCATGAAATTTTTCTCAATATGGAAATAGTTGAAGGGGATATATATATATGAAGGTATATGGGTGTATAAACACATATGTGAATGTGTACATGAATACATATGTATATGTGAACAGGTATACATAGAGGGCACAGGACAAATTGAATAGAAGGGATGGTACTTAAAAGGTGAAATTCAGGGGTGAGAGAGGAATATAATGAGAGGAGATAGGGAGAGGGGGGGTAGAGTATTTCATATAGAAGAGGCAAGGGGAAATGGTGACAATGGAGGGGAAGAACAGGAAGGCAAAAGGGAATGGGTCAACCTTATTCTCATTGAATTTGGCTTAGGGAGAGAATGACATACACACTAAATAGGGTATCTCACCTTACAGGAGAGTAGGGGGGAAGGGGATGAAAGGGGTGATAATGGAAGGGAGGGAAGGCTGGGGGGGAGGGAAGTTGGAAGCACCCACTTTTGAAAAGGGACAGGATCAAAGTACAGAATAGAACAAATGGGAGAGGGGATAGGAGGGAGGGAAATATAGTTAGGCTTTTACAATATATCCACTATGGAAATGTTTTGCATAGCTACACATGTGCAACCTGTACTGAATTGCTTATCTTCCCAGTAAGTGTGGGTGACAAGGGAGGAAGGGAATGAATCTGGAATTCAAAGTTTTAAAATGAAATGTTTAATATATATATATATATATACATACATACATATACTATTATTAATATTATTTTACATGTAACTGGGAATAAGGTATACAGGCACTAGGGCATAGAGATCTACCATGCCTTACTGAAAAGTTGAAGGGAATAGGGGAGAAGATATGGGAGAGAGAAGATTAGAGGATATAGCTGTTTTGGGGCAGTGGGTAGGGGAAAAACAGGGAGAAAATTTGTAACTCAAAATCTGGCAGAAATGAATAATGTAAACCAGAAGTTAAGAAGGCATTTGATATGGAAAAAAAAGAGATAATTTATCCCATTCTACCTCTTCCTCTCCCTTTCTTCTGGTAAATTTTTTTCTAACCCCTTAATTTTATTTTTTAGCTACCATCCCTTCATTTTCAAATCACACCCGTGCACTTTATATCTACTTCTTCCCTCTGCCCTAATAATAAGAAAGTTCTTATAAGTTATAAGTATCATTTTCCCATGTAGGAATGTAAACAGTTTAACCTTATTAAGCCCTTATGCCTTAACAGCCCTTTACTGTTTACCTTTTTATGCTTCTCTTGAGTCTTGTATTTGAAAGTCAAATTTTCTATTCATCTCTGGTTATTATGAACATTTGAAAGTCCTCTCTCTCATTGAATACACATTTTTCCCCTGAAGGATTAAACTCAGTTTTGCTAGGTATGTGATTCTTTCTTGTAATCCTAGTTTCTTTACTTTCTAGAATATCATATTCCAAGCTCTCCAATCCTTTAACATAGAAACTGCTAAATCTTGTGTTGTACTGACTGTAGCTTCATGATACTTGAATTCTTTTTTTTCTAGCTGCTTGCAGTATTTTATCCTTGACCTTGTAGCTCTGGAATTTGGTTATAATAATACTGGCAGTTTCCATTTTGAGATCTCCTTCAGGAAATGATTGGTGAATTTTCTTTCTACTCCTAGTTTACCCTCTATTTCTAGAATATCAAGGCATTTTTCTTGACAATTTCTTGAAAGATCATGGCCAGGCTCTTTTTATTTTATCATGAATTTCAGGTAGTTCAATAACTTAAAAGTGATCTCTCCTGGATCTATTTTCCAGGTCAGTTGTTTTTCCAATGAGATATTTCACATTGACCTCTATTTTTAATTTTTTGATTTTTTTTATTGTTTCTCGATTTCTCATGAAGTCATTAACTTCAATTTTCTCCATTCTAATTTTTTTATAAAGCAATTGGGGTTAAGCAACTTGCTCAAGGTTACATGCCTAGTCATTATTTATGTATGGGTGCTCATTTTCTGAGGCCGGATTTGATCCCGGGTCATCCCAACTCTGAGGCCGGTGCTCTTACTCACTGCACCACCTAGTTGCCTCCTCTCAATTCTAACTTTTAAGGAATTATTTTCTTCAGTGAACTTCTGTGCCTTTTTTCCCATTTGACCAATTCTACCTTTTAAGGAGTTTGTTTTCCTTCAGTAAATTTTTGTGCCTCTTTTTCCATTTGTCCAACTCTGCTTTTTAATTTTTTAAATTAAAATTTATGTTTATTTTTAGTTTACATCATTAATTTCCACAAGTTTTTGAGTTACAAATTTTCTCCTCATCTTTCCCCTACCCACTACCCCCAATCAACAATCCCACTGTATACCCCCTTCCCCAAGCTGCTCTCTCCTATATCCTCTGCCATCCCCCCTCCTACTTTCTAGTAGGGCAAGATGGATCTCTATATTCCAGTGCCTATATACCTTGTTTCCCAGTTGCATGTATAAAAATAATTTTACATATATAAAACATTTGATTAAAGCTTTGAATTCCAGATTCTTTCCCTTCCTCCATCATCACCTACCTTTACTGTGAAGATAAGCAGTTCAATATAGGTTGTACATGCAAAGCTATGCAAAACATTTCCATAGTGGATATATTGTGAAAGACTGACTATATTTCCCTCCATTCTATCTAGCTCCCCCCGCCACTTGTTGTATTCTCTACTTTGACCCTGTCCCTTTTCAAAAGTGTGTGCTTATAACTTCCCTCTCCCCCCAACTTGCCCTCACCTCCATCATCTTCCCTCTCATCCCCTTCCCCCCTACTCTCCTGAAGGGTGAGATACCCTATTTAGTGTGTATGTCATTCCCTCCCTAAGCCAAATTCAACGAGAGTAAGGTTGACCCATTCCCTTTTGCCTTCCTGTTCTTCCCCTCCATTGTAACAGTTTTCCCTTACTTCTTCTATATGAGATAATTTACCCCATTCTGTCTCTCCCCATCTCCTCTCATTATCTTCTTCTCTCACCTCTCAATTTCACCTTTTAAGTATCATCCTTTCCTATTCAATTGTTCATATGTAACAGCAAACACCCCAGCATCCCCAGGGTCACTGCCAACACAGGTTCTTAGATCTACTTTTCTAAATTCTACTGATGCCCAGAGTCTCTTCTGGTCAAATCACAAAACTCTTCTCAAAGTGAGACCCAAAACAAAGCCCCACATCAGGGTTTATATAGCCATCTCCTGGCTCAGAGAATGTCACAACCTTGATGACCCACTGCCCAATCACAGAACGCCAAGGTGTGGCCACTCCAGAAAACCAAGCCTCCTGCCAGAGGCTCCAGGTGCACTTAAGCCTATTAAAGGGCCTTGGGTCAGGGATGATCTTAAATTCCCATTCCCATAACATTTGGCCCCAAGATCTTTCATGCCCATAGCATAGTCAATTTACAGCTGAATTAGCATTAACAATAGAGGCATCTCATTTGCAAGATACATGAGGTAACAAGTCATTACTAAAGTGGCCACAGGGCCTTAAACAAACACAAAGTACATTCAGGTGCACTTCTTCAATCCAAAACAAAAATGTCCAAACATAGTTCTCTTGGGGGGAGTGGAATATCCTTCCCTCACACTGCACCAGCCCCTGCTTTCAAGTCCTGGGCATCAAAACCAACAGGGTGGGGTCCTTAGGGGTCCATAGCACTTCACCCCACCCACCATAGACACAAGTCCATCCTCCCCCTGGGTCCCAAACTGTGGGATGCAGCAAGAAAACACTCCTGGCTTGTACCACAGTTCTTATTTTGTCCTGTGGCTAAGTTCAGAACTCCTGGGTTCCTTCTCCTCCCTCAGGTGGCAGCCACTCCTGGCTTCTGTCCAGTCCTAATGCAGGTAGCTCACCATTTCTGCTCTCAGCTCAGCAAAGTGAGCATGCAGGTCATTCTTCTCTCCTGTTCCATGGCTCCACAGAGTCACAGCTACCACAAGTGGGAAACATAAAGCCCCATATTTTCCTTTTAGTCTGCTGATCCTGTTCATGAAACCATTTGTAAATGCAAGCACCCCAGCATCCCCACGGTGGCTGCTAACACAGGTTCTTAGATATGCTTTTCTAAAGGAAAGCAACTCAAAATGGGTTAACAGTCTTGCTTTAATCAATCAAACATGTCGTTTACCTATTTCTGGAGAAAATGTCAGAGTATAAAGACACGTTGTCAGCAGAAGTTACAAGAAGACAGGCCTCCGACTATCTGACCATTACATCCATACCTAGTCAGTTACCAGAGAGGGAAGCATCAACATCTGGGTTTTCAAAGCCGGTGGGGCTTGACGGCTGCCCAGAGTCTCATCTGGTTAAATCACGCAACACTTCTCAAAGTGAGCCCCAAAACAAAACCACACATCAGGGTTTATATAGCCCTCTCCTTGCTCAGAGAATGTCACAACCCTGTTTGCTCACTGACCCACAGAGCACCAAGGTGTAGCCTCCCCCCACAGGCTCCAGGTGCACTTAAGCCTATCAAAGGGCCTAGGGGGCAGGGAAGATCTTAAATTCCCATTCCAATAACATCCTGTGCCTTCTTTCTATATATACCTGTACACATATATATACACATACTCACATATGTATTCATATGCCCATATACCCTCCCATCCCTTCAACTATTCTTATACTGAAAAAAGTTTCATGAGTTACAATTATCATTTTTCCACCTAGGAATATAAATAGTTCAATTTTTGCTAAATTCTTTATGATTTCCTTTCCATGTTTACTTTCTCATGATTCTCTTGCTTCTTGCATCTGAATATCAAATTTTCTATTCAGCTCTGGTTTTTTCATCAAGAATGCTTGAAAGTACTATATTTCATTGAATGACCATATTTTCCCCTGAAACACGATACTCAGTTTTGCTGGGTAGGTGAGTCTTGGTTTTAATCCCAGCTCCTTTGACCTATAGAATATCATATTCCAAGCCCTTTAACCCTTCAGTGTAGAAGCTGCCAGATCCTGTGTTATCCTGATTGTGTTTCCACAGTATTCAAATTGTTTCTTCTTGGCTGCTTGTAATATTTTCTCTTTGATCTGGGAACTCTGGAACCTGGCTATAATATTCCTAAGAGTTTTCTTTTTGGGATATTTTTCAGGAGGTGTTTGGTGGATTCTTTCAACCTCTGTTTTGTCCTCTGGTTCTAAAACATCAGGGCAATTTTCCTTGAGAATTTCTTGAAGGATGATTTCTAGGTTCTTTTTTTGATCATGGCTTTCAGGTAGTTCAATAATTTTTAATTGATCTCTCCTGGCTCTATTTTCCCGGTCAGTGGTTTTTCCCATGAGATATTTCACATTGCCTTCTATTTTTCATCTCTTTGGATCTATTTAATAGTATCTTGATTTCTCATGAAGTCACTATGTTCCATTTGCTCCAGTCTAATTCTGAAGGAATGATTCTCTTCAGTGAGCTTTTGAGATTCTTTTTCCATCTGGCAAATTTAGCTTTTTAAGGCATTCTTCTCCTCATTGCCTTGTTGAGCCTCTTTTGCCATTTGAGTTAGTCTATTTTGTAAGGTGTTATTTTCCTAAGTCAGGTTGTTGACTCTCTTTTCATGATTTTCTTGCATCATTCTCGTTTCTCTTCCCAATATTTCCTCCACTTCTCTTATTTGGTTTTCAAAATCCTTCTTAAGCTCCTGTATGGTCTGTAAGCAGTTCATATTTTTCTTGGAAGCTTTTGGTATAGGAGATTTGACTTCATTTTCTTCCTCCTGTTCCATGCTCTGATCCTTTTTGTCCCCAAAATAGGAATCTAAAGTTGGATTGCTGTGCCTGCTTTGCTTCCTTTGCTTACTCATGTTGCCACTCAGTTACTTGATTTTTGAGCTTTTTGCTACAGTAGAACTCTACTTCTAGAGAAGAGAGCTTTGTCCCAAATCACTGGGGTTTTCACAGCTGCCAGAGCTATTAGTTGGCTGCCCTCTCTGAAGCCTCCAAAGGCTCTGGTACCTGGTCACACACCCCAGGACCTCCACCCTAGACAGCAATCCAGATCCAAGCAGGTTACAGCAAGAGTAATTACCCCCTCAGAATGGCTGCTTGGTCCACCTACAATTTGCAGGCCAGGAGTTTGGAAGCAGCCACATGGCTAAGGCCACTGTGCCTCAGCCGCTTCTCTCTCCAGGGGCAGAGGCTGGACCACACTCCCGCACTCCCTGTTCCCAAAGTCTACACTGACCTCTCACTTTGTCTTTGGCATTTTTGGGTTGATAATTCTGGAAACCCCTACAGGTGCTGGTGATCTACTCTCCTAACATGCCTCCAGCAGCAGCTGGTTGGGCTGCCCTGAGGCTAAAACTATGGGGTCAGGCTGGGCTGGGCCGGGCTTGGCTCCCAGAATGCAGCAATGGACCCTTTCCTGTTCTCCTGCTGGGCTGTCTTCAGTGGAATATTTGTTTCTTTCTGTCACTTTGTGCGTTCTGTAGCCCTAAAGTTTGTTTTTATAGGCATTTGTGGTGATTATGGGGGAAGTGCAGGGAGTTTTCCTGCTTCTGCACCACCATCTTGGCTCCACCCCACCAGCTCTGCTTTTTAAAGCATTCTTCTCCTCATTAGCTTTTTGTCCCTCTTTTACCATTTGGCCAGTCCATTTTTTAAGGTGTTATTTTCTTTATTTTTTTTGTTCTCTCCTTTAACAAGCTGTTGACTTGTTTTTCATGATTTTCAATTCTTCCAAGGTGGTGTTACCTAAGGAGAGGTGTTTACTCCTCTCCTATCCTGTTCTCTGGTCTGAGAGTGAACACAAGCACTCTTTTCTGCCCTAGAACTATAAGGAGGGTCTCTGCTCCATTGTGTCTACACAGTGCCAGTGCTAGCCTTGTGTGCTAGTGCTCCTCCTGGACATGGAACTGCTACCTAGGACTTCCACCTGGATCTGAGTATGATCAGATCCTCCTGAGTATGAATAGAGTATGAGCAGAGTCCTGCCTTGGTGCTAGTAAAGAGACCCCTGTGTTCTCTTTCTGACTAGTTGTTCAACCCCCTTACTCTCTGTAGGCTGAAAAATCCTGAATTAGCTGATACTGCTGCTGCTTATTCAGTGGCTCCCAAGACCTGCTCTTGGTTTGCTGGGGCCTGGTCTGTGGCCCTGCACTGGACTGCCCTCCTCTCTTATCCTGATGCCATAGACCTTTCTTGTCAACCTTTTAAGGTGTCTTGTGCTAGACACTTGTTTTGTTCCAAATTTTTGTGGATTCTACCACTCTAGAATTTATTTACTGTCAAAGGTATTTGGTGAAGTTTGAGGGAGAGCTTAGGAGAGTCTCTGCCTTTGCTCTTGTCTCCCCTGCACAGTAATATTTCTGTACAATTACATGCCACAGCTTGTTTAGCCATTCCCTAGTTGATGGGTATCCCTTTGATTTCCAGTTCTTAGCCACCGCAAGAAGATCAGCACTTTTTTATTCTGTTTGTTCAATTTGTAAAATCTTGCTTGGGGGTTGAAGGGACATTAAAAATTACTGTGTTGAAAGTTTGCACAAGAAGCCTTTCTCCATTCCCCTAACTGCTAGTGTCCTCTCTTCTCAAACAACCTTATATTAACTACTTTGTAGTTTGTATTTATTCTCTTCATATTTTTATTATCCTTGTTTATGTACTTCTTGTTTCCACTGTTAGCATCTAAGCCCTTTAGAAGGAGCTCTCAGTGAAGAAAATTTTATAATAGACCCAATGAGAACAGAATTATTAAAAAGAAAAAGAAGTAAAAAAAAGTCTTCTTCAACAGAACAAATCAAAACAAAGTATTCCAGAGGGGAAAAAGGAGATGAGACTTTGAATTTCACTGAGGGGGAGAAGAAGAGGGATAGAAATAGAGAACTAAACAAAAGAAATTTATCACATGCAGTGGATAAGTGCCAGGCCTAAAGTCAGGAAGACTTATCTTCCTGAGTTCAGATCTGGCCTCAGACACTTACTAGCTGTGTGACCCTGGGAAAGTCACTTAATCCTGTTTGCCTCCATTTCCTCATCTATAAAATGAGCTGGAGAAGGAAATGACAAACCACTTCAGTATCTTTGCCAAGAAATCCCAAATGGGATCACAGAACATCAGTCACAAATGAAATGACTGAACCCCATTTGCCCTAGTGCTCTCAGTCTCACGAGTAGTAAATCCAAGTAGCTAATGCCTCTAGTCTCCAAGTAAATCCATGACTTACTACTTGAAAATTCAGGGTTCTTGGGGTAGACCTGAAGGAGTAGGGGAATTTTTCTAAAGTTATATGTAGCTCATGAGTCTTAACCTATGTTTTTGACCACATGCTTGTCAGTTGATATCAATTAGGCAGTCATACTTAATTAGCTTTTAAAATGAGTATTTACTCCAATGGAACCATTGTTACAAAACATCTCCTTCCCACTAACTGTCCATTATGTACTCTCCCATGTGTACATAGCGAGTCCAGAAAACAATGGACTCAGGCTTAGAGAGCATATGTGGCCAAGGGATAACCTGATTCCTGGAGGAACTTTTGTTGGAGTCTTTGAGATATTTGTCTAGTTTGGGGTAACTTTTCTGCTGGGGTCTTTGAAGAGTCTTGACTCTGCCTTTCATTGTTGTGACCAATCTAACCTTGACTCCCAGGGCTATCACTTCCCAGATATACTACTGATGTGCTGATAAATCCCCAATTCTCCAGACCCTCCAAAGCTCCCAAGAGTGGGGGGAAGAGGAGATGGAGAGCAATGCTGAGGCAAAGGTTGAGGCTCTTCCCTTTAGATTTCTCCAAAGTTGTTTCTTCTTAGGACTTTGTCTGGAAGCCTTCTACTGAAAGCTGCCAGATGTTTGTATCCCTGGGTCCCAGTCTGAGCTATATTTAGAAATACATTAACAAAATTGAAAAAAAAAAAGGATTAATGAGCTGATCATAGATTTTTAAAGTTCAGAAAATGAACAAATAAGCTTCCAGAAATACAAAAGAAGAAATCATGAAAATTAAAGAATAAGTAAATTGAGAACCCCAAAGATTATAGAACTGATAACAATGAAAACGTCTTCTTTGAAAAGACTAACAAAATTAATAAACTTCTACCAAAGTGATTAAAAAGAAGGTAGTAAAATTGATAAAACAAAAAGTTATTAAAGTAAAACCTTAACAAAATCTGAAGACATAAAAAGAATGTTCAGAACTTCCTATATGCAGAAACAAACAGTACTGGAAAGTGAAAAGAAAAAGAAAATTGCCTATAAAATTAATAAGGTACTAAATAAAAAATTTTAATACTCTGATTTTCAAGAAGTAAGAGGTAACTATAGAGGAACTACCAAAGTGAGGGGAAACTTATGAAGGTAAAATTCTATTAGATCTTTAAAAACTATGAATATCTACATCATACAAATTATTTTCAAACACTGAGAAAGAAAGCTTTCTAACAGACTCCTTTTGTGAGAAAAATCTGTTATGTAAATTAGGTTAGTATAAAGCAAAGAAAGGAACTCTAGACCAATAAAATTAATGGATATTGATTTAAAAATTTTAGATCAAATCCTGGCAGAAAGATTACTGTAATTTATCTAAAAAAGGATTATTCTCGGTGATGAAGCTGGATTTATACCCATATTGACTCAAAGATCACTCACTAATTCCCTTTATAAATGGTCACAATTCATCACTGTAATAATACATTACAGAATTTTGCCAGAAATCAAAGTCAAGCTCATGGTTTGAAAAGTCCATCTTCTTCTTCTTTCTGACATTTGGGAATATATTTGGCTGTCTCCAAGCCTGTCTGCTCCCATTCCTATTTGCTAGCATTTTTCACAGATTATTGACGAGAGTTTGCCAGCTCTTTCAACAGCAACGAGCCCCTCACACAATCTCAGTCATGATTCAGTACAGTCTTGTCTTAGCCTCTTAACTTTTTTTTGGCTAATTCCTCTAGTCTTCAAGAAATCAGAATCTTAGAATTGGAGGGGTCATCTTGTCTAAACCCTTAAGGAGTCTCATCATGTTAGGAATTACTGATAAGGGATCATCCAATTCTGTGCCCTCCCCCTTTTCAAATTTCTTCAGACTAATCTCAACTATGTACTTGCATCTTCTCATTAGAAAGAAACCTACTTGAAGATAGGGTACCGTTTTGTTCTTTATGTCTCTAGTTCTTAGCACAGTGCTGTGAACAGAGTAGGTGCTTAACAAATGTTTCTTGAATCAAAAATGTAATTTGAAGCATTTTTTTCTTATAGTTCTTAACAGCTTACAATCCCGTCTCTAAGTAATGTCTTAATATCCCTTGCCCGTGTATCAGTTAGGGAATGGCTCTTACTCATATAAAGTTGAATCAATTTATTACGTGTTGGTGAATATGCATGTCAGGGCTGCATCATCAACACTAGTGAATCCTCCATGGGTTTGTGCTATATGATCTATAATGTTGAACTTTGGGTGAGCTGCTCTGTTTTATGCCGTCCTTGATGTTAAAGCCCAGGGCTATTGAACAAAGTTAACTCCAGAGTCACATCTGTCCTAGATTTTTATAATATTTTAATAAATGTGTTATCTTGTTTGAAGATTGTTTAAAAATTCATTTTGTTCTACCTAGTCAAATACTTCAAAAAAATGAACAAATAATGGACACAGTGGGATCTTTTTCCCTTTGTACCTATCAGCTGGTTATATGATAGGAATATAAAGATGTGGTAAAACCCATCTGTTGTATAAAACCATCCGTGAAACCCTGTCTCTTCTTTTCTCATGTTTTTGTCACTCTTTAGGAATTTATGAACCTGTTCTCAAAAAGACTTTCTCAGAGATGAGAAAATAAGTTTAAAGGCACTTTAAGTAGTCTTTGGTGTTTTTTTCAGTTGTCTTTTTTCTCCCTGTAAAAGTATTGTCTGTGATCCTTTTAAATCAGATGAGATAATGTCATGTAATTGAAATATTTTTTAATCTTTAGAGCATTCTATAAAAGTATTATTAGTCTTTTATTATCTAATGTGCTTCCTTTTTGATGGAATTAAAATAGAAACTGTCCAAGACATGGTGCTATGGTTTTATATTTAATGTTCTATGGATGCCTGTGTAGATGGACAAAATAACTGCAATTTGTTTGTTATTGTTGTTGAGTCATTTTCAGTCATGTTTGATTCTTTGTGACCCCATTTAGAGTTTTCTTGGCAAAGATATTGGAGTGGTTTGCCATTTCCTTCACCAGTTCATTTTACAGGTGAGGAAACTGAGAAAAATGGGGTGAAGTGACTTGCCCAGGCTCACATAGTCAGTAAGTGTCTGAGGCCAGATCTAGACTCAGGGAGATGAGACTCATATAATAGGAGTTTTAATCCTCAGGAAGCTCAATAAAAGTATCCACGATGCACTTCTTGTGGGAGACAGGAAGGATAACAAGGATGATAGGCCTCTCACTTTTGTCCAGTGGATTTTGGGGGAAGCTCAGACAAGCTCTCTTGAGCTAATTGTTAAATTTTCAATGTGAGCATTTATAGCTCAGATATCAGCAAACATAATAAATAAGGCCTTGATTTATTGTTTTGTTAATTTCTAAACTTAAGAAAGTGAGGGAGAAAATATTAATAATACCAATTCAAGTTACATTCACACACATGTTGCTGTTGCTAAAGATTTCCTAGCACACCCCTGCCCTGTTTTCGCATGATTTTTATCTCCTCTGCTAGTTTTCTATGTTTTTAAAGTCTATGTAACTGATACAAGTGTCCAGGCAAAGGTTAGATTCTAGCCCCCCTGAAAACTCACTTACCTTAGACCCAATCATGAGAGGTTGGCAATAGAAGGAGATACAATGGGCATATGGGTACATACAGACACAGACACACACATATAGACATACATATATAACACATACACATATGTGTCCATATACACAATATACTATCACATATGCATGTACACACATACATGCATTGTGTATGTATATATGAATCTATAAAGTACAATGAATATAATGAACTATAATGGGTATATGGGGTAGTGTTATATTGGAGACAAGCTCACAAATAGCTATTACATGGAAGGTTGAATTCCATCTACTTTCTTTCTCAGTCAGTCAGTAGATATTGTTATTTAAAGGATAATATTTAGCCAAATGTGAATGAGAGGTAATTGTTGTTTGGGCTTCATGGACCACACAGGTGATTAAAATTCTGTCATTATTACCAGAAGGGTTGACATCCTACTCACGATCTTGATCTTCATGATGGTGAAGTGTTGTTGGTGCAATCAGATCTCCCTCCAGGGACTCGCCAGTCATTGCCATTGGCAGCTTATTGGTCAGGCTGTCTCACTAGAATTGCACATTCTTTAATAGATCTGTATTTAGGGATAGTGGAGTGGATAGAGGGCTGGGCCTAGAGTCAGGAAGACTGTTCTTCCTGAGTTCACATTCAGTCTTACATAATTACTAGCCGTGTGACCTTGGGCAAGTTACTTCACTCTCTTTGTCTCAGTTTTCTCATCTATAAAATGAAATGGAGAAGGAAATGACAAACTCCAGAATCTTTGCCAAGAAAACCCCCCAAAAGAGGGTCATGAGGAATTGGACGTGACTGAAAAACGACTGAACAACAACAAAGCTTGGGCTGTCCAGGTCCCTTAATCTTGATTCCATCAATTGAGGGCTTGAACATGATCAGTTTGGATTGTGGCTCTCAGTGTAGTTGATGTTTCAGTGAACCATAGCAGATTATGTATCATTAAGTATATTTTCAAGCTTCTCTCGGGCTTGCAGCTACTTGTTCTTATTCTTTTCTTTGTTCTTGTCCTCAGAAGAAGGTCACTAGTATTTCTGCAATTTGTTGCTGTCACCAGACCTCTGGTTTTACAACTATACACTATAAATACATAAAGCTAAGAAGAGCCTATTAAGAGCAGTAATATTATTTGTTTGGCTTCCATGGTAAATGGAGTCATGTTGATAGCTTAGTACCAACAACACCTTCGAACACTATATAGTTGTCTATGACACCTTGGCCTGGTGCTTGAATTAATGCTTTTTTAGCATCAGCTTTCCCCAAAGGGGAACCTGTTATTTGCCACACCTACCTTCCAAGTGGCTATTTGCTTACTGTATAATTTCTGAATATGCTCAGAGATCTATCCAGGCACAGAGCATTCCTTGGTATGATATCCCCTAATTCTGGAGAAGAAGGATGTCAAGTTTGCATGACACAAACTTGTTTGAGCAACCATAAACAGTAGGTAAAGCACTGAGCTTGGAATCAGAAAAACTGATCTTCATGAATTCAAATCCAACCTCAGACACTAGGGGTATGATGTTGGGTGAGTCACTTAATTCTATTTGTTGAGCTGGAGAAGGAAATGGCAAACCATCCCAGTATCTCTGTGTAATGTTAATGGGATGTAAGATCTTCTTTGCCCATTAATAGGCCTCACATGGAGCCCATTATGGGAAGCTTGCTTAGAGGAGGCTTCCTTGTAGGAAGGCTTTCACATCTTTTGCTAATTTCTAATTAGACACTGAGTCATGAAGGTTGTGATGCTTTCTGGCTCAGAGAAGAATATATATACTCTGAATTGGTATTTTGCTTTGGGGACTCAGTTATGGGAAGGGTCTTGTGATTCCTCGGTCAAGATTCTGAATGGCCATTGTTCAGAACTCCCCAACTGCTCAAATGTAAAGGCTCTTTCAATCTAGGGTTGTATGTAAAGTGTATAGTTGATTCAGACAGTCAGAACCCTATCTGTTGGTCTTTATTTCTCTGCTTATATTTTCTCTGTTTGTATTTTCTCTGAAGCTCGGGGTGCTGACTTTTCCCCTAAACTAGTGAGTGTAATTAAAATTAAAAAAAGATTGTTGACACCTATCTTTCCTAGTAAAGCAGATCTAAGAACCTGTGCTAGCAGCCATCCTGGGTATGTGTGTGCTAAGAAAACTCCAAATGGGATCACACATACACACACACACAGAGTCTAAGTGGCCTCCTTGCTGTTCCTTACACAAGACACTCAATCTTCGAACTTGGAGCATTTTCACTGGCTGTTCCCTATGCCTGGAATACTCATTTCTCTTTATCTCCATTTCCTGGCACCCACAGCTCCCTTTAAGTCACAGCTAAAGCTTATCTTCAATTGGAAGTCTTTCCTGATCTTCTTTAATGCTAGTACCTTCCCTCTGTGGATTATTGTTTATATAGCTTGTTTGTACATAGTTGTTTCTATGTTGTCTCTGCCACTGGTCTTCAAGCTCCTTAAGAATGGGGACTCTCTTTTGCCTTGTTTTGTATTCCCAAGCTTAGCCCATAACTTGACACATAGTAGATATTTAATAAATGCTTATTGATAGACTGACTGATCTTTCAGAGGATTTTCAAGTGTTTCTTCAAATAGTCCATTGGGAGCAAAAGTTTTAGTTTTCTTATTGAGCATACCTGCTTTCTTGGAGTCACTCTCTGGATTTTTCAGTTACAAACTTTATAGCTATGAATTGGCAAAATGTCAGTGTGCAAATAATTCACTAGCACTATTATGGTATCCTAAAAGGTCAGACAGTCAGAGACTACTGCTAATTAAGGCTCTTTTTTTTTTAACAATGAAGACAGGAAAATAACTAAAGTCATTATCTCCAAGCTGTTCTATAAGCAATTAATCTCAGACTCTAACAAGTCAATAACATTGTGGTACTATTCCTTGAAGAAAACAGTTCAACATCCTCTTGGGAAAAGATTCAGTTTTCAAGTGAAAAATTGGGCCATTTAGAAAAAGCAACTTGAATAATGACCCATTATAAACTCACTGTAAAGTCTAACCTTAAGAAGAGGTATTCTGCTGGTTTGTGATGAAGCTACCCAGGACACCTTTGTAATGAAAGCTACCTACATTTACCATCGTCAATTCTCAAGGGGAATTTCTTCTTCAGACCCCATTTCAGCCTCCTATTCTGTACCCTTCCATTTTGGTAAATCATCCAAACCCCAAGGCTTAGCTAAGCCTCTTAAAGCACAAAGTCTACTCAGTTACCATATAAGGAATTTGGAGGTGAGACATCCTCAGAGATGTGCAGAAAGTTAGAAAGCAATCGTAAAAGAAAAGCGAATGCTTGGTCTTCAGAGGCAAAAACATCAAATACATAAATCCATCCCCCCATAAAGGTGCTATAAACAACTTCATCTATATCGAGAATTTTCCTTACCTATGAATCACCTCACATCATGAGAGGTAGGGAAGGGTTTCCATGACTTCTGGTTTTCTCTCCTAGCAGTGTCTCTTCTTTCTTTGGAATTGATATGTATGTAGGGCATCTAGGTGGCCCAGCAAATAGAGAGGTAGGCCTGGGGTCAGGAAGACCTTTGAACCTGAGTTCAAATCTGGCCTCAGACTAGGTATGTGACCCTGGGCAAGTCACTTAACCCTGTTTTGCCTCAGTTTCCTGTTGCAGTAAGCACCCCAGCATCCCCAGGGTGGCAGCCAACACAGGTTCTTAGATATACTTTTCTAAAGGAAAGCAACTCAAAATGTATTGACAACCTTACTTTAATCAATCAAACATATCATTTACTTAGTTCTGGGGAAAAGGACCAGCACCCTGAACTTTAGAGTATACAGAAGTTATAAGCAGAAATTATAAGAAGACAGAGAAACAAACAGATCAAGCAGACAGGCCTCCAATTGTCCAACCATTACATCCATACCTAGTCAGTTACCCGAGAGGGAAGCATCAACATCTGTGTTTTTCAAAGCCGGGGGGCTCTCAATGGCTGCCCAGAGTCTCATCTGGTCAAATCACACAACACTTCTCAAAGTGAGCCCCAAAACAAAGTCTCACAACAGGATTTATATAGCCTTCTCCTGGCTCAGAGAATAACAACCCTCTTGACCCCCTCACTGCCCAATCACAAAGTATCTCCTGAAAAACAAGCCTCCCACCAAAGGTTCCAGGTGCATTTAAGCCTATTAAATGTCCTAGGGGCAGGGAAGAGCTTACATAATACAATCTTAGAAAGATGGCAACAACATAAATTTACATTCCCATTACATTTCCTCATCTACAAAATGAGCAGGAGAAGGAAATGGCAAATTAATCCAATATTTTTTGCCAAGAAAATCCCAAATGGGGTCATGAAGAGTCAGACATAACTGAAAACGACTGAACAACAAAATATCACTTTGAATTGTCATTCTGAAACCTTCATTTCCACACTATTTCTTCTTGCTGATTCAGCCTTACAATTCACTTCCTTTCTAGACATTTGGGTCCTAAATTCAGATCCTCATGCATAATTTTCAAGTTTCCTAGGTTCCCAACATTGTTACATACCTTCAAACATGTAAACTCTTTTCATTTCATTAACCTTCCACTTTGGGATCATGGAGAATTTCCTTCACTGGGGCTGATCTGGGGACACTCAGGGAAAAGTCCATGCGAGACATGGACTTTTGTTCTATTTCCAAAGTTCCCTACTTGTCCATTGTGGAGTCCCTACAGGCTCCCTGCCAATGGCAAAGCCCTGTAGACCCCAAGTCTGAGGAAGATGACATCCTGGACACCTTCTAAAGAGGGAAGTCACATCCCTCTTCTAATCTCATGGATGAGTGGAGATGTTTAAAGATCATTAAAAAAACCCCAACAACTTTATTGCAGAAATATTCAGAAAGTGTAAATACTTGAAAGCTAGACAGTGAAAATAGGAAGGTACAAACATGAAATGAAAAACAATGGAAAAACAACACATTTATGCGTACCCTGATTTTCTTTGAAACTAAGGATCAGGAAAAGAATGACATGACCAATATCTCATTTCAAGTCAGAAGATATCATTTTTATATCATCAGAGCATCTTGTATTCATTCCAGCTTGAGAAAGCTGTGCCTTAGGGATTCAACCCTTGATTCAGTTTGGAAAGGCTGTGACTTAACTTTAATACATTTTTCTTGAGAATTACTATCTTTGTTTGCTCAAAGTCCTGAGGAGTAGCAAAGTGCATGAATTATCATATATCAAGTTTCTCATTATTTCTTAATAGCTTTTGTATTTCCCCTATAGTCTATATAATAAAAGAAGGGGATGAATCACTATTTGTGAAGGATACAGTCATGTCAGTTCATGGGATGTATATGCTAAACAGCCCACAGGTTAAGTAAAGATACATAGGTAAAATGTACCTAACATTATGTCTAAATTAGCTCAGATACACAGAGTGGGCATTAAATACTCATTTGATGAACAAATGAATCAATTAGTTCTTTTTTGCTTCCATTTACTTTTTAAAAATCTTTTAAAATAATTTAACCAATCATGATTTTGTCTTGCTCCCCATATTTTCTGACCTTTTACTTTACTTTGATACAAATCTAGATTTTCCATTATTATTCTGACTCCAATCAGGAAGCTTTTCTTTCTGTAGAATAAGTATCCATCAAATGTACGTTTTCACACAAATATAAGATGACTTTCTGTGGATGTAGAAAAGGAGAGAGAAAGAGAGCCATTGAGAGAGGGAGTACATTGGCCCTGGAGTCAGCAGTATCTAGGTTAACATTCCCCCTTGGGTGCTTACTAGCTATGTGATAACAAACATACTATTTATTCTTTCTGAACCTCAGTTTCCTCATCTCTACAATGGGAATATAAAGAATTTTCTTATATGATGCCCTCCACAATGCTGCTATACTGTTTTACTTGCCATTATTCCCCTCCATCTTCTGGTTCCATGCACATTCATTGAATCCTTTGTTCCTCACCTCGGTCCCCTGGCTTCCCTGGCTTTTCTTCAAGACAGCTCACATACTGCTTTCTGTAGGAGACTTTTCCTGACTCTTGTCTTCCTCTTTCTTGTCTTTGTCTCTTCTTTCTGAGACAACTTTAATTTATACTTTATATTGCTTGTAGGTATGTAGTTATTTACATGTCTCTGCCATGGGACAGCTAGGTGGCTCAGTGAATAGAGTGCTAGGCCTAGATTCAGTCGTTGAGTTCAAATCTGGCCTCAGACACTTACTACCTGGGCAAGTCACTTAACCCTGTTTGTTTCCAGTTTCCTCATCTGTTAAATGAGCTGGAAAAGGAAATGACAGACCACTCCAGTATCTTTGCCAAAAAAAACAACCAAGTCAAGAATTGGGACAAGACTGAACAACAAAAACCAGTAGAATATGAGGTCCTAGAGGGCAGAGACTGTGTTTGTTTTACTTTTTGTACCCTTAGCACTTAGCACAGTGCATTATCAAATAGTAAAGCACTTAATAAATGCCAAGAAAACCCCAAATAGGGTCAACAGAGAACGGACAAGACCGAAATGATTTAACAAGTTCAACTTAATAAATGCTTGTTAAACTGAATGACTAACCTACTCCATGGAGCTGTTGTGAGTACCAGATAAGATAATATATGTAAAATACTTTGCAAACCTTAAATTACTATATAAGTGATAGCTATTATTATGATAAAAATGCACATAAGATTGGGGAAGGAAGGGGTGGCTAGGTGGTGAAGTGAATAGAGCACCAGCCCTGGAGTCAGGAGGATCTGAGTTCAAATATGGCCTCAGACATTTAACACTTACTAACTGTGTGACCTTGGGTAAGTCACTTAACCCCAATTGCCCTGCCCTCCCCACTCCAAAAAACAAAGCAAAAAAGATCGGGATGGGACTTCATGAATTCATGGTTAAAACTGACAATTATGTAATGCTCTAGGTTTAGAAAAGCTTTGTATACATTATTTTGTATTATTGCATTATTTGCATACATTGCGTTTGCACACATTGCTTACATTATTTGCATACATTGCGTTTGCACACATTGCTTACATTATTTGCATACATTGCGTTTGCACACATTGCTTACATTATTTGCATACATTGCGTTTGCACACATTGCTTACATTATTTGTATACATTGCGTTTGCACACATTGTATACATTAGTTTTATACATTTACACACATTGTATATATTGTTTGTATACATTGCAGTTGTATACCCTGTATACATTATTTGTAAACATTGCAGTTGCATACATTGTATACATTATTTTCTTTGCTCCTGCTGAGAAATCTTTTTAGTTCCTACTATTTATTGCCCATACTTTAATGTAACCTTCCTCCTGCTATCCAGATTATTTTCCCAATGTATCACTTTTATCATATACTTTTTCTACCCAGAAAAACTTCAGTAGCTGACCATGACCTACTAAATAAAGTATTAACTCCTTATCCTGGCATTCAAGAACCACCTTACCTTTCCAGCCTTCTGTCACATCATTTTGCAGTTGACTTTCCTGTACTTCTTCCCATGCCAGCTACACTAGTCCTCATTCCTGTCCTACTCTTTCTTGTCTAATTGCTTTTGTTCATACCATCCCCATCCCGTGCCTACAATGAATTATTCTTCCTTCTTATCTCCCCTTTGAAATCTCTCCTTTCATTTCAGAGCCCATTGAGATGCCACCTATTTGTTTAAACCTCTTTGGACATCCTTTCCCCCAAACCTACATTTATTACATATGTGCACACACACAACAGTCTGTGATCCTACATCCTATATCTTTCTCCCCTGTCTGCACTTGCTCATCCTTCTCATTGTCCATCACCACCCAGGGAATAGAAAGTTGCCTTTATGTTCAGATGGCCTAGTTATAAACCTTGAACCTATTCCATAGATCCATTTTGTGGTATTTATTCCAGTCCTCTGTGTGACATTCTTCAAACCCTCAAGCTGCCTTTCAGAAGTTTATGTTTTCCTCACACCCTTATACTCAAAGAATCACAGAATCTACCCTTTAAAGCACCTTAGAGGCCATGTAGTCTGAGCCATACCCAAGCAAGAATATCTCTAAATATAGCTGGAAAGGAATCATCCTGCCTTTGATCAAAGACTTTCAGGGAGGGAAGAAGACCCATTGTCTCCAGGGACAACCCATTCCACTTTGGAATAGTGCTTATTTTAGGAATTTTCCCCCTGACTTCAAGCTGAAATTTGTCTCTCTGTAACTTTCACCATCATTCCTAGTTCTGCCCTTTGGATCCAAACAGAACAAAATGTCTCCAAGCCTTTTATCTTCCCCCAAGGCATTGAGACCATTTTGTAGAAGCCTCTTTGTTAATTATCCCTGAGGGATACAAACCTAAAAAAATCATTACAGTTTCATTAAAACATTCCCCTTCCTTTCCACATCTGTTGAGACTGAACTCTTTTGTTTTCTTTAGTTGTAGTTAATTGACCTTTCTGTCGGAACCTCACCTATTTGCTACCCAGGATTTCTGGCTTTGGGACTCCTAAATGAAGCTTTAAAAAAGCCAGCTTTGCTTTATCTGTTTGCTGTTTTCCCAGGGTTTTTGAGGTGAAGTAAACAAATTCTTTCCAACACTGTTATATGGTATCATGTAGCTTCTTATAGCTTTACTCTTTGTAAGGTGTCTGAAGAACCCTGTCTTGAACTGCTTGCCACTTCTTCTTGTCAAAGTTTGAGATCTGTCACTTTGTTGTGCCACTCTGGAGATAAACATGGGTGTGGCTAAAGGTATATGAATGGAAGAAATATCATGGAACATTAGACTGGGTCACTGAGCAGGGTTCATGATAGGGAATGAGAGTCTGTGGGCAACGAATGAGTCTCAGACTAAGTCTGAGGCCTGAGCCAAGTTGTAAAGTTGGGAGTCACTGGGTGAGCCCTGAAAAAACATGCCCTCAAAACACAAATCTTGAACAAGTACTGCAAGAACTAGTACTACTAGTTCTCTACTTCTTTCCTCCCTTTCTCCCTCCCTTCCTTCCTTCCTTTCTTTTTTTTTTTCAAAAATAGGTACTAAGACCATGAACCAAAGTATCCAATAGATTGTATCTTTGCTGTTTTCATGCCCATTTCAAAGATTGCCTTAAATAGGATGTAATGGATACAGCACTGGGCATCTAGATGGCACAATGGATAGAGTGCTAAGCGTGGAATCAGGAATAATCATCTTCTTTAGTTCAAAATCTGATCTCAGATACTTCCTAGATGTGTAACTCTGGGCAAATCGCTTAACCCAGTTTGCCTCAGTTGCTCATCTGCAAGATGAGGTGAAGAAGGAAATGGTGAACCATTCCAGTATCTTTGTTAAGAAAACCCCAAATGGGGTCAACAAAGAGTCATACAAAAACAATTCAACACCAGAGATAGGATACTGGGCCCATCTCAGAACTAAAAAGGCCTGGGTTCAAGTCCTGATTCAGTTGCCTACAAGCTGAATGACCCTTACAAATCTTTTAGCCTCTTATGTGTCAGTTTCTCTAAGGGCATCTGGATGATGCAGTGGATAGAATGCCAAGTCTGGAGTCTGAGTTCAAATCTGGCTTCAGTACCACCTTACACTTATCAGAGTGGCTAATATGACACAAGAGGAAAATGTTGGATGTTGGAGAGAATGTGGAAAAACTGGGACACTAATGCACTGTTAGTGGAATTGTGAATGGATTCAACCATTCTGGACAGCAAGTTGGAACTATACCCAAAGGGCTATCCAGTTGTGCACACCCTTTGATCCAGCAATACCACTACTACGTCTATATCCCAAAGCCATTAAGAAAAAGGTAAAATGACCTATTTGTACAAAAAATATTTATAGCAGCTCTTTTTTTTCTGGTGACTAAGAATTGGAAATCAACTGGGATGCCCATCAACTGGGGAATGGCTAAACATGCTGTGGTATATATGATTGTAATGGAATATTATTGTGCTATAAGAAATGACATGCAGGATGATTTCAGAAAGACCTGAAAAGACTTGTACGAGCTGATGCATAGTGAAGTGAACAGAACCAGGAGAATCTTGTACACTGTAACAGCAATATTGTTCAGTGAAGAACTATGAATGAGTTAGCTATTCTCAGCAACACAGTGATCCAAGACAATCCCAAAGGACTAATAATGAAGCATACTATCTGCCTCCAAATAAAGAACTGATATTGACTGAATACAGACTGAAACATGCCATTTTTTCACCTTCTTTCTTTCTTCTTGCATGAAATGACTAATATGGAAATATTTTACATAATTGTACATGTATAACCTATATCTGATTGCTTACCAATTCAGGGAGGATGGAGAAGGAGGGAGAGAGGGGTAGATTTTGGAACTCAAAACTTAAAATGTTTTAAAAATTGGAAAAAATGTGGCCCTAGACACTTAGTAGCTGTGTGACCCTGAGCAAGTCACTTAACCCTGTTTTCCTCCATTTTCTCATCTGTAAAATGAATTAGAGAAGGAAATGGCAAACCGCTCCAGTATCTTTGCCAAAAAAACCCTAAATGGGGTCAGGAAGAGTTGGACGTGTCTAAAAACAACTGAGCAACAAGAACCCAGCTCTAAATCTATGCCCCTATCATCTAATACAATTTATCAATGCCTGAGAATTATTCCTTGGCAACATTGCAGACAAGTATTCTTTTTTACAGCTTTCATCATATGTTCATTAATAATGTGTTTTTAGTCTGCAGTTCTCTGGGCAATATCTTAGAGTTCACAGGAGAGCCTGTCCTATTGATCCAGCTCTGCAGCCAGAACTTGGATCAAATAATATTGATTTTACTATGTAGTAGTAAAGGCACAAAGACACAGCTGCAAAACATTTTTGTAATTGTGTTATGTATGTTTTCTTCTTGTTATGACAGTACATACATGAATGATATCAGTAGAAACATTTATTTTCCCTAAGCTATATTTGGGCAAATATTACAATATGCCAACAGGTCCAGATAGAAGCTGACATGAATATATTTCAATAGTTTTATAACGATTTTGAGCCCAAAACAAACAACAAGGCTTAACCTGATTTAAATGCAAAGTCTTTCATGTATTGGAAGAATAGCTAGATTACCAGATTTGGACTTTGAAAGACCTGGATTTGAATCCTATCTCAGAAATTTATTGCTGTTGTGACCCTGGGCAAGTCACTTGCATTCTCAGTCTCAATTTTGTGATCTGTAAAATGGGAACAATAATATCATCTACCTTCAAGGGTTGTTGTGAAGATCAAATAAAACAAAGTATGTAAAGTGTTTTGCAGGCCTTAAAGTACTATTTAAATATCAGCTATTATTATTGAGAGGACTGAATAGTCTAAATCCTTATGTTCAGTGCAAGTTTTTACTATGTCTTGAAAACAATTCAGCTTTCATTCATGCTCCTATTCAACTCCGAGTCAGGTTTAATGTCCATCAGCATTGTCTATCCTAGATATACATCATGTTGGAAAAGTTCTGTAGGATACATCCAAATGCATGTCAAAATCTGGGCAATAAACATTCTTCATCCACTTGGCCTTTCTTGTAAAGCCATACATGTCAGATTCCTTTGGGTGGTTATGTATCTCTTCTAGGAAGCAGTGCCTCATGAGACTGGCCAAGGTAATGATGGTTGTCACTATTTCTACCTTAGATAGCCACAGAGAGCGATCAATTTTTCTTCATTGATGGATGACCCCCACTGGAACATTGACTTCCAAGTTATGGTTGAGCAGAGATGAGCCTGGTCTACTAGGGAAGCTGCAACTTCCCCAATTCACAGAGAAGTGACTACTGGCTGCTGAGTACCTTAGAGGGCAGGCTTGGAATCCAAGTGCTCAACTGGATTCATTGTGTGGGGGACATCAAACATCACTTTTGATATATAGATAGCCAGATGAGTACACATCCTAAAGATGCTGCCAGACCCCTCCTGCTACCACCTAGAGGCCCTTGAGTGAGTGGACGCCTTCTCAGGAGTCCTCCATACTCACTTGCCCAGGCCCTTATTGACCAACTTCACCTGTATCCTGCTCAGCCTCCAGACCCACTTTGTATTCTACACAGACCCTGTACCATAATGGTTTCCCTAGTGATCCTCCTTCTGGAAGGAAAATCAGAACTGGCATGGGCATATCATACCACAAGGATTCCATCAAAAAATTCAGGAAAAGCCAGTGAAAACTCACCCAACAAAATAGCCACTCATATCACTATCACCTCCAAGAGCTTATAAATTCTAGTAGAAGACCAAAGAATGATTGGAACCATGGTCCTCAAAAACCAGATAACATGAGATTTCCTGTTGGTCAACCAAGGGAGAATCAATTGGACATTTCAGCAAAACTTGCTGCATGTGGTTAGATGGAGCATATCAAATCATTGAAATCACAACCAGTATGAGGAACTCCACCCACTGTATCCCAGATGTCCTCAAGGAAATTAAGACATCCATCCATTTGATATTACTGAAGTTGGAACTTGGATTGCTCTATGGAACTGAAAGAGGAGTCTACATGCCTTCTTAGAAGGGATATTGACTATACTGTATATCTTTGTATTGAGACTCATATGGAGGTTGATTTAGGACTGAGCTTCCCTAAAAAGAGAAGGGCCTAAAGTTAAGAACCTTTACTGGGAAGTGGATTGATCAGGCAGCAAGCTTCAGTCTTAAACTTGTTGGCAGGAGCTATGGGGCTGCCCCGCTCCTGAAAATACCCTATGAGATAATAAAACACCCAGGTTCCAGCAGCATAGGGCTGTTTTTCATCAAATGACCCAATGCTAATGTTGTATGGAAAGAAGGCTCCTTCTTCCTAGCTGTGTGACCTTGGGCAAGTCACTTAACCCAATTGCCCTGCCTTCCCTCCTCCAAAAAGACCAAAAAAGGAAAAAGAAGGCACCTTATGCCATGGTGGAGGTGAGCATTCCTCTCTTCTCCCTGTACATTCTACCTCTTCTTTCCCCCCCTTCCATGGTCATCCTTATGCATGTGTTTGTATCAGTGGACTAGACTACCCGGTCATCCCTGTCCCTGTAACTCTTGCAAGGCTAATAAACAGTTGTGGAGATCAGCATTCCAGTGCCTGTCTTTCTTGTCAGAATCTGAACTGGGGGGGGGGGGGCGCTATGTTAACCTACCCGAAAGCACGTCCCTTCTTTTTCTTGTTTTCTTGCTAATTAGCATCTTAGCTCTCCTGAGTCAGTCAATGGTCTGACCACATGCAGACAGATGGTTCAGGTATAACTCCTATGTCAATAACAAGTCTTCTATTCTCTCAAAATTTGCTCTATTTGGTTCTTCCTGATGTTTCTTGGTACTTATGATGTTTGGTGTCTATGAATTCTTTTTTTCCAGGAAAGTGTTTATGATAGGGGTATGAAGTTCTTGTGTAATCTTCTGGTTAAGAAGATTTTTTGTTAAAAGTCTTTGGTCCCTTTCATTCCTTCTTTCTGAATCCACTTGCCAAAATATTATGCTCCAATCTTGCCTTTACCTCTCTGTAATGAAATCACTAATACTTAGTATGTATTGATTTGAGGAATGAGTTCAAGTCAGATTGAGGAGAGGTTGGTTGAAGAGAGGGGGTAATGTGATTAGACCTTGAGGTTGGTGGCAAATGGTGATGTGGTGCTCGTGAAACAGTCAACAGGAACAGGAAGAAGTAGATGAGGCTAGGGTGCTGGTGCCTCTTCTGGGGTTGGGGGCTATGTCCTAGGGAGAATCTGAGCTGGAAAAAGCCTGAGGACCATAGAAGTGAGAGGTGGGAGTCACTGGCTCTTGTCTTGGGTGGCAGACTGTGCCCAATCACTGGAAAAGGCCCTAACACAGTGCTCACAGCAACAGAAGATGGTCTTGACCTTGGGAGGGCCAACTGGTGAAGTTCATAGGGCACATATGGTTGAGTAGGGTAGTGAATGGCCAGGAATTTGTAGCAACTTAACTGTGGTGCTCTGGGTTCTCCCTTCCCACCCCTTTGGGAATGTGTATAGCTGCAAAAATTATGATCTTTGGAAGAGAATCGGGAGTTTTGAGCTATATCTGTGCTTGTCTAGGTCTTCCATAGTGTCCATAGTTAGATCCTGTGCTACCCTTGAGCCTGGACATGTAGTACATCTACCACAAAAAAAGAGAATCTAAATGTAAATCATAAGTCTTCATCTGTAAAATGGGAGCATTTAACTGGTGATCTCTAGCATCTCTTATTCTATGATTATATGATAATACAATTTTTAAATGTGCAATTGATAGGATGTTAGGCTTAGAACCAGAAAGACCTGGGTTCAAATCCTGCCTTTAATAATCACTAGATGGATGACAGTGGGTAATCATTTAGTTTCTGTGTGCCTTAAGCAATGACTTGGAACAGGGATTCTTAGCCTTGGGCTCATAAAGTTGCTTTTGATAAATTTGTTAATAAATTAAATGTATAGATTTATAGTTAAAGTTTAAATTTATAGATAAGTTTATTTTATCTGTACTTCTCAACATCTACATCTATATCCATAATACTTTGGTCCCACTCTTCTAAGGCCAGGCCTTCTATATCACATTTTCTTCTGAGGGAAGTTCATTCTAAATAATAAATATTCAATCTAGAGGAGGAAAGTGGAAATATTTTCCCCTCTCCCTTTTGCATTTGTGTGCTTTAAGAAGCAATGGGCTTGCTTTCTAACTTTTGTAATTTTGTCCTAACTCTCCTGAATCCAGCTGTGTGTGATTGGACTGATCCTGCTGTGAAATTGGGCCTGGTTATAACCAGTTTTGATTGTTCTACTGATAACCCATCATCTGCCAATTTTGCTGTTCCCTATCTCATTTCTTCCTGTGTTGATGGAAAGAAACAAGCACATCTTCTTAGTTTGTCTTTCACATGGGAAATCAATGGATTTCCTTCTTCTCAAGTATTATTCACAAGAGTATTTATGTACAAACTGGGGAGAGGCTTTTTGTATGTCATTTAGATGCAGCGACTGTTTTTAAAGCACATTTGTGGTTGATAAGTAGAATGCAGCATGGGTCCCTGCTGTCAGAGAGGAAGAGAGAGCTTCATGAACACTGGAGAATATGCTTCCTTGGGCTAGCTCGTGGGTTTTAATCGGGAACATTCTCTTAATTTCAAAAGAGTAGCCTGCTCTCTTCTCTGGTGTTAACGAGTGGTTTGGGTATTTCTTCCCAAGTTACAATCTTGACTCGGTTATACCAGGAAGAAGATAATTGATTCTAAACCACTGAAAAAATCACTACTGTTTTATGTAGCCCTTCCTTGCCTGATACTAATTGTGTGCATTTGCCCTAAATCTGTGTCTATTTGCCTCATCTGGATACTGCTTCCAATGCTTTGTATTTTATCTCATACCCTCACCCCCTTTGTTATTTACACTTTTATTTTATTTTCATTCTCCTCCTGACCCTATTTTGGACTCTCTGGACCTTATCGCCTTGCCTCGGCTTCCTTTTTACCTTGAAAGTTTCCTTATATCTGTACCCTTTTTATCCTGAAATATCCCAATGTCCCTGTGGCTGATTTTTGTCACTGGTGAGTTCCTCCCCAACCCCCATTTTGAGGAAAGGTCCAGGCCAACCACTCTTCATTCCTTCTCCTTCTCTGTTCCTGACTCTCTGGACATTGCTACTCCCCCCACTTCCCATACTCATAGACTGTTCACTTTTGAGCATTCTTTTCTTAGTAGAATGTAAGCTCTTTGAGGGCAGGGTCTGTCTTTTGCTTTTTGCAAAAAAAAAGCAAATGTATATTCTTGGTGTTTAGCACAATGCTTAGCATATAGTAAAGGATAAATGCTTGTTGACTTGTCCTTTACTTACTTTGAAAACATTATGGCGAGAAAGAGTACACCTTACACTGTGGGAGAACTCTAAGAATTGTGTGAACCAAACTAACTCCATTTTGAGGCCTAAGCTTCCTTTTCCTGTAGCTCCCACCTGCTTGCCAGTCAAGGGAATTGAGTGACATCCTGTTTCTCATCCTGCAGTGTCCACCTGCTCACTCTCCCTTCTCCCAACTTCTGAAAAGTTCTCACCACTCCCATTCCCCACCCCCAACTTGGAAAGTCCCTAATCTTTCCTCCAATTATAACTCAGATTGCTTAATCTTATATCTTGGTTAATATCTTGTTAATTATTTGCTTTTAAGGCATAAAGTCTGTATGCCCCTGAATTTGGGGTCCAATACCAAACTGAGAAGGTCCTGATTTGTGATGCAATTGCCATGCGTTGCTTAATAAACTGATCCATCAGAGACTCAAGCCTTTGTTTTCTTTTTAAATTTTTATTCATTTTGAACTCAAACACAAAAAGACAAAAAAGGAGAGCACTTCCCTGTACAAAAGATAAGAAGAGGATTCAATGTAAAACCGTGACTAGCTGAACATGTACTGTATCCAGGGCCATGTCCAGCTGTGCCGATCTCTAGCTTGCCCCTGGACCCGGATGGCTCCATAGGAGAGAATGAGTTTGGTGACTTACATAGCCCTGCCTCACTTAAATGCAACTCACTTGCAAGTTAAAACATCACCTTCCTAATGTCATTGGTCTTCAAGAAAATAAAGCGCCAACACAACTTGTTTAGCCATACCTCAATGGATGGGCATTACTGCAGTTTCTGGTTCTTTGCCACCACTGTGAAAGCTGCTATAAACATTCCAGAACATATAGACTCTTTTCCTTTTTCCCTAATAATCTTTGGAAATAGACCTAGTAGTGAGTGCTATTGCTGGGCCAATGGATATAGGCAGCTATTAAAATAGTTCTTTGAGTGTAATTCCAGATTAGAGCTGAGTCTTACAAGGAGCCAGAGATTCTATGAGGCAGAGGTTACAAAGGAGAACATTCTAGGCATGAAGGTGTGGTGATGGGAAATGCAATCTCATATGTGAAGGAGGCCAATATGACTAGACTGTAGAGGGTATGGCAAGAACTAATAAAAGACTGGAAAGATAGGGTGTGGCTGTGTTAGAGAGCTTTACATATTAATCAAGAGTTTTCTTTTTTCTTAAAGATAAAAGGGAGCCATTGGAGTTTTTTGAAAAGGAAACTTTTAAAGATAACTGTATGAAGACAACTTTAGCAGAAAGCTGGATTAGAGTATGGAGATGCTTAAGATGGGGAATCCAGTTATTAAAGTGTTGATTGTACGAATGGAGAGAAGGGGATACACAGGAGAGTTGTAGAGAAAGAATGCAAGACTTGGCAGCTGAGAAGAAAGAGTTCTGTAGGGTGTCTCACTATTTTGTAAAGTATGAGACAAGGTCCTCTGGTGGAGAGGTATAAGGGAGTTGAGAGAAGAGAAAGTTTGGAATAGGTTTCTGGAGAGTGGGATAGGGAATCAATTAAGGATGAGTAGAATGATTATTATTTTACAATGAGGGCCTAGTTGATAATATAGATAATATAAACTTATAGTGGACCCAGTCACCATGGCTTCATGATTTTCAGCAGTTCCATTCCGAGGCATATGGCTACTCATGTGCAGAGGAAGGATGTGGTGGGGGTAATCTGAAGTTGGAGTTTAGTTAGGTGTTATGATATTGGTGATCCAAGATTTATTCTTTGTATCCTCAAGCACTTGGCACAATGCCTAGATCACAGTAAGTGCTTAATAGATGTTTCTTGATGACTTATAGAGTAAAACTGATTCTTCAAGGGGACCAGATAGGGAAGAGAGAAAAGTGTAGCTAGGGCAGAGATGATGGCCTGGGACGGTACTGTGAGACAGAGGAACTGGACTGAAGGTCAGGGTGAGGAAAAAAAATAATTTTAAGAGGAGTATGGCATAAGGAAGAAACGAAAAGAGAAAAGTTTATGATTACAGAAAGGAATTTTGGAGTTTTAGGACATGAAAGTGAAACACTTGTTGGTAATGGAATTAAAGGTATGACATTCCCTATGTGTATGATGGGGGTTGAGTAAATTTAAGGATTGGTAAGTATTTGAAGAAACATCAATGAAGTCCCCTAGAATAAGGACACCGATTCAGGTATAAGGAAAGTCTTTGAGCCAGACACAGAATTCTTTGAGAAAGGAGGACAAATGCCCTTGGGTCAGTGATAATAGCAACCAGTTTCTGGATTGCTTAATAAATTTGGATTGTATGAACCTCAAAGAAACAAAGGTTGCTGACTGATGATGGGATAGCCTGTGAGCAGCAACAGAGGGAGTGTTCAGTTTCCCTTCTACTCTGACCAGTGAGGAAAGGGTATAAAAGTAGGAGGAGAAATAGCAAGAAAAAGTACAGCTAGTATTGGAAAGGTGACTGGGGAGGGTGTGGGGGGAGTGAAGAAAGTCAGGGAATCAGGTCACAGTGAGTACCAGAAGATGGAAAGAACAAGAGATAAATGGTGTAAGGTGAGAGTAAGTTTGTTCATTATGGAGCAAGTGTTCCAGAAAGCACAATGTAAAGGGGAAACGGAAATGGAGTAGAACATAGACACTGAATTAGACAGGAATGAGGGAGCAGACAGACGGACACTCTAATATGTTGTTGTTATTTGGTTGTTTCAGTCGTATCTGACTCTTTGTGACCTCACTTGGAGTTTTCTTGGCAAAGAGCTATTTACCATTGACTTCTCTAGCTCATTTTACAGATGAGGAAACTGAGGCAAATAGAGTTAAATGACTTAGCTGAGGTCACATAGCTAGTAAGTGTCTAAGGTGGATTTTGAACTCAGATCTTCATGACTCTAGGTCTGATATTCTATCTACCCCACCACCTAGTTGCCCTCATGTCACTTTAAACATGTCTATAAAATTGAATGAAATGAATTAATGTTTCTCTCCTTGACCAAAGATTTACATTGTAATGGCACAATACTATGATCAAGAGGAATGGTGTTAACATAGATTCCTAGTAGAATGTAAGTTCTTAGAGGGAAGGTGTTGTTTTGTTTGATCTGTATATTCTCAGCACCGAGTACAATATTTTCCACATAGTAGATATTTTTGTTGTTGCTGAGCCTTGTCTGACTCTCTGTCATTCTCTTTGGGGGTTTTCTTGGCTAAGATACTAGAGTGATTTGCCATTTCCTTCTCCAGCTCATTTTCCAGATAAGGAAACTGAGGCAAACAGAGTTAAGTGACTTGCCCAGTGTCACATAGGTAGTAAATGTTTGAGTCCAGATTTGAACTCACAAAGATGAGTCTTTTGACTTCAGTCCCAGTGCCACTGTGCCACCTAGCGGCCCCACGTAGATATTTAATAAAAGCTAATTAGGATGGATCGTTGGTGAAATTTCTTGTATTAGTGGCAGGCTAACCTGAAAGGCGGAATAGTTCTTGTTCAATGAGCATTTCTGGCATCTCTAAAACTATAGGTAGATGTGAGCATCTCCTTCACCTCAGAGCCATTATCAATAATTATCTATCATCATGTGAAAATCCACTTTTGAATCTTCACCAAAGCAGTGCACGCAGGATGGGATTAATTGCTTCTCTTATTTCAATTCACCTTAACTCCATAGCTTCCCCAAGTTTCTTTTATATGTTGTCCCACTTCTCCTTGTTTAGAGGGACATCAGTTTATCTCCGAATTTAATTGCCTGTTTTAGTCCTTCAAGTTTCTATTTCTCAAAATAATGACTGTGAAACGATAAGTGATAACTGATGGCATCTCTGTTTTGATGTGTTTGTGACTTTTTTAATCACCTGTCATATATTAATTGATATGAAATTTTTAATTGAACAGACATTTTCTGTTTTGATTCCCATCTTGTTATGGACATCCAGCAGAACTGAACTTGGTTTGATTTAAAGGGTACTAGAGAGGCCTTGGGTCAACTAAGTGGTGAAGTGGGTAGAGCACAGGACTGGGAATTAGGAAGACATCTTCATGAGTTCAAATTCAACTTTAGATACTTACTAGCTGTGTGACCCTGGACAAATCACATAACCTTGCTTGCCTCAGTTTCTCATTTGTAAAATGAACTAGAAAAGGAAATGGCAAAACACTCCAGTATCTTTGCCAAGAAAAACCCCAAAGGGGGTCATGGAGAGTCAGACACGACTAAACAACAAGCAACAATAGAAGGGTCCTTCTTATTCCTAGATATTTCTCTTACACCACCTGAAATTATTCACTTTGTTTTCTGAATGACCTGAAATTCTATGTGTTAGAGGTTTTTTTCTTTTGGGTTATCAAGCATTATTTACTGGAATGATAGACAGCTCTAGAAGACCTAATTGTCTATCAGTTATTCACATGAATTAGTTAAATCATCAACTTCCTTCCTAATCCCATCTGAGGTTAATCCTTAGGAAATGGAAGGTCTAGTGAGATAGGAAAGAAGAGATGGGCATGCATTATAAGCCTAATCTTTTATTAATAATGAGTCTTCATGTGTTGTCATTTTGATCTGGTCCTACTTTCACTACTATGGAATGGGGAAAGTATTTTCTCCTTTTATTTTTACAAAAAATATTTCAGGATATTTATGCCCAAATTGCCTGTGTTAACTAAGTCACACAAGCACTCAGGAATGAACGTTAATTGTACTACAGTTTCTCTAAAAATCCATTAATGCTTAATGCATAATTAAAGATAAATGGCTATAATATTCATTTCAATAAATGTGTATTAATCATTTATTATGTGCAAAGCACTGGTGATTCTCTTAAATCAATAATCCTGCTGACTGACTCTGGCCAGTCTGAGTTGAGCTATTAAGATACTGAAATCAAGAAAGATGGGGCTTCAAATCCAGCCGAGGATAGGGAGTGACTGTGCACCTATGGGCACATCACCCAAGCTCTGTGATCCTCGGCTTCCTCCTCCTTTGTACAATTCTTACATTATCTACCTGAAGCACAGTTGTTGGGAGGATCAGATGAGATTATGTATGCATATAAAGCACTTTGTAAACTCCAAAGTACCATGTAAATTTCAGTTTTTATTTATGGCATTTGCCATAAAATCCATCACTGAGCTACTGGAACATAGATTCCGTCTGGTTATAGTTGATCCAGTGGTGGTCCATAGCAGAGATGTAACTATACCTTAAAGATCGGTGTTTAAGATCAGTGTTCTCATCTCCAAATTGCAGAGCCCTTGAAAAACTCTGAAATAGGCATGTGGATGAATAAGATACTAGGATATGTGAACTTGGTGAAGTCAGAGACATTGCTACATGCCATCTTTGTATCCAAAGGTACAGTAGTCACTTGGTAAATGTTGAATTTCATCCCATTCAATAAATATTCATTAAAGAATTTATTATGTGCAAAGCACTATGCTAAGTCCTGAGAATATAAAGATGAAAACTGCTTTGAGGAGCTTCACAAGTTAGTGTAACACAAATTAAAATGTGACTTAGGCAAAATAATCGCCTCTTAGAGGTGTTTAGCTAGGTGGTGCATCAGATATAGTCATAGTCCTGGAGTCAGGAAGACCCATCTTCATGGGTCCAAATCTAACCTCAGGCACTTACTGGCTGTATGGCCCTGGGCAAGTTACTTAACTCAGTTTCCTTATCTGTTCATTTTCCTTTTTGCTTTTTTTTGCTATTGTATTATTTATTTAAATTAGACTATGATAATACAGAGAAGGGACTGAGAGGATAGTTGGAAGGAAATAGCAAACACTTCATTATCTTTGCCAAGAAAACCCCAAATCGGATCCTGAAGAGTCAAAGAGGACTGAAAACACTGAGCAAGTGATATTCGGTCTGCTTCCTTAAAATTTATTTCCAGAGGTTGTGTGTGAGTGGAGGTAGGGAGGGGTGAGCTGGCCAGGATCCCTTTGCTTCTAAGGTTTTCCATGTCAGTTGAGGCTTTGAATGACAGGTGTTGCTGACATGGTGCTATAATTTCTGATACCATTTTTTGAGTTTTCAGGAGGCAGTGTGATAACAGTGGAGTCAAGAGTTCGAATCCCACTTCCAGCTCCTGCTAACTCTGTTACTTCTGTGGGCCTCAGGTTTTTCTCTAAAATGAAAGAGTCGGATGATACAGTTTCTGATGTCTCTTTCAGGTATAGTTTAATGAACACACAATCCTAAAAGGAAAGTGAAATAAAGAAGTTGGTAGCTGCTTGACTTCTCTTTTCTCTTTTGGAGGATTCTAGAGGATAGTCATATGGAAATTTATTCGGCTCCTGTAAGGAGTGAAGAACTGTATTTTCCCTTTAATTGTTGTTCACTCATTTCATTTGTGCTCAGCTCTTTGTGAATTTATTTATTTATTTATTTATTTTTAGCAAAGATACTAGAATAGTTTGCTATTGCCTCCTCCAGCTCATTTTTACAGATGAGGAAACTGAGGCAAACAAGGTTAAATGACTTATCTGGATCACACAGCTAGAACTGTCTGGGGTCAAATTTGAATTAAGGTCTTCCTTATTCCAGGCCTATCACTGTATCCACAGAGCCATTTAGCTGCCTCCAAGGCTAACAAAGGTTGAGTGACTTGCCAGTGTCACAGAGATGGCCAGATTTTACCTCAAATCCAGTACCAAACCTGCCTGCCCTTTCCCCTTGAAGGTTTATGTAAATTCAGTATCTGGTCCATGAGATGGAGAATCATCATAATTACATATTTAGGAAGGTTTCATCTCTGTAAAGCAGACAAGTAATCTAAGGATTCCTTTTCACTGATACAGTCAAAATGGTTATTTGTGCAGTTTTAAGTACTGTGTTGCGGTAGAGAGAGAGCGAGAGCATTAAATTTGGTATCAGAGGACCTGAGTTCAAATGCTGACTCTGTCACTGAGTGACTTTGGACTTCATCTCTCTGCATCTTGTTTCCTTGACCTTAAAATGAATGGTTTGTACTAGATGGCTCTGAAGTCCCCTTCCATTTCTAAACCTATGATTCTATGAAACATGACCCATTGTTAGCTTCACTTTTGGTAGGGGTGTGAGTGAGGAGAGATGCATTTGAATAACAGTCACTGTTCAGGTTGTTAATTAGTGATTAGGTTAAATTGACAATGGAGAGAAAGGAAGGAACAAACATTTATTATTATTATTTATTATTGCACTTATCAAGGGCAAGTCCCGGGCATTGTGCTAAATGTTTTGCAAATGTTATCTCAATTGGTCTTATAAAAAATCCTATTTGATTCTATCAGAGATGGATAAAAATGATAAGATTAAATGCTCTTGAGACTGTAGGAAAACAGACACAACCATTGTACTGCTGGTAGAAGTGTGAATAGTCATTCCTCAATTGATAAAGAGTCCAAAGGTATGAATAGGCAGTTTTTTGATGAAGAAATCAAAGCTAATTAGTCATATGGAAAAATGCTCTAAATCGTTATCAATGAAAGAAATGCAAATCAAAATAACTTGGAGATATAACAAGTTTCAGCATGTGATTGTGATGGGATACTGCTGGATATAAGAAATCTTGAGCTATCTACCTCCAGAGAAAGAAGTGACAAATAGAAATATGTGTAGGACGGGTATATGTGTGTGTGTATATACACACATACATATATGTGTTCATATGTGTATATACACACATGCATGTATATGTGTATATACATATAAATGTATATGCATACATATATCCATCTCTTATATGTGTGTATGTGTGTGTGTGTGTGTGTGTGTGTGTGTGTGTGTGTGTGTGTGTTTAATTGTAGCCTTCTCTAGAGTGGGTGGGGAGGGAGGGAGAAAATAATAAAAGAAAAAGTGCATAGCAAAGAACAAAAGAAAAATTAGGAGAAAGCAAGAAAATATGGGTAGGTTTGAAAACAACATGTAGTATTTATTACATAGGTTTTAAAAAAAAGTAAATAGTTTGAAATGATAATTTATTTTTTAATATTGGATTTTTATATTAATCCTCTATGTTCTGCTGTGTACATGGAAATTGTTTTTCTTTTCTCTTTTTAAGTTTTAAATGAATGAAATTTTTTTTTAAAAAAAGAAGTATGCATTGATGTGGTATTTTGGGGAAACTATTACATGGTGAGATAAGGACTATAAAGCCGTTCTTTGCTTTTGGAATGTTAATAGGAGAAGAAAGCAATGCCGCCTTGCGTGTACAACCTGTCGAGAGCATGCCACCATTCTCCCAGTTACCTACTGAACTTGCAGTCTCAGAGTCATCTTTGAAACCTCTCTCACACTGAGACCACATATGCATCTCTGTCTTCTCTGCATGTCTCTTATATATCCCCTTAACTTTGTAGCCCCTGAGGTATATGGGGTGTTCAGGAAGGACTAGTGCCTCTGGTTTGAGGGCTTGCTGAACCTCTTTCAGGGCTGCTCTACCTTAGGTGTCTACCTGGCATTCACCTATGGCTCCAAGAAGCCATAACATGTACAGTGGACACACCCCAGTAAAACCATCTCAGCAGATGGGCTAAACTAGGTTGAGAAAAAACCATAGGTCTACATCAAACCCATTGGTGAGTTATAGGGCTGTCAACCTCAAGCATGTGAAGATGTCCCCCCAAGGAATGGGTGGATGAGAATAGTTTGTTCCAGTGGCCAAGAAGGTGGCTAAAATAAGAATAGTGGAGCACTTGGAGCCTGGTCAGGCATCAAAGACACCAAGGTCACCCACTACATCTCAGCATAGCTGGTCATCTTGAGTTGTCTTGCCACTGGACTTTGATAATTCTGGAGGAAAGAGTAAGGCTGACAACTTTTTGCAGCTTTGCCTCACTTAATCCAATTCACAAGCAAGTCAAGAGGTTATGCTGGGATGCCACTGGTCCTGTTCAAGAATGAAGGACAAACAACAGAAGCAGCAGCAGCAGCAGTATGTCCCATTGGTGATGGTCACTCCCTCTTGAATCTTCAGTGAGAGGCAAAGTCTAGGAGTAGAAAGAGCACTCAGAACCATGTGTAAAGCCAAGCATGAGCAGCTTTCCAGAGGACAGCTACTGTGAACAGCTTTCAAGGTTCTGATTACATAGTATAGAGAACACTCTATTTATTCAGTAACAAATCAGAGTAAAACATTCATGGAAATCAAAGTACAGCATTCAGAATATTATAACTTCACAACTTATCACTAAAATAGCCATATAGTTTTCACCAAAGTGGTCACATAGTTTTAAGCAAAGTATATTCATTTAGTCAATTATAAAGTCCTTAATTCAATCACAAAGTACAAAAGTCAACTCTTCCACCCATGGGGTACAATTAAGTTACAATATCATCAGTCACTACTAAGTACCCTCTTAAGGGGTAGTGGAAAGTACAAAGGCCATCCACTCCTAGGTCACAAGTAAGTTACAATTTCACCAGTCATTACTTAGTACCCACAGAGAGGTCTCTTCATCTGGACTTGAGACAGGTGCTCAGCTTCCATGGTTCCTCTTCCACGGTCCCAGCTACTGCCCAAATCTAACCAACTGCCACCTGAATTCAAAGGCAGACAGTTCTCGGTTCCTTGTCCAGCTTGCTCTGCAGTTCCTGCTCCACATTGAAGCTCAGTGTCCACTTCACTTCAAGTCTTTCACAGTTTCTGTTCCTGGGAAGAGAAAACTTAACAGAGCCACAACAATATCTACCCATGTCAAGCTTAGCAGAATTAAAATATTCACACACACACTATCATCTCAATTCACTTTCTGCCTGTGAAATCAACATAGACCCAAAACAGATAGACAAAGTACTGACACCACAGTCATGCTTTCTCCAACAGCTCCAGTTGGCCCTCGGAAGCCTCTGGCAGCTCTGCTGGTTCTCAGAAGCTCTCAGCAGGAGTTTGGCTGGCTCTCAGAAGAAGCTCCACCAACACAAGTTCAAGTTTTGCCACAACAAATTCCTTTCTCAAAATCAAAATCGGTTTCTCCAGCAGTAATAGCTCAGCCTCCAGAAACTCGCTCCAAGAAGACCTTGCTCTCTGGCAGCAGCTGCTCTGCCTCCACAATGCTTGCCCCAAGAAATTCTGACTCTCCCAGCTGGGGCTTTTCCTTATATACAGTATTAGCTCCTCCCTGTTCAGCCTCTTCCTGTTATGGCAGCAAGGGGCTCTAACCACCTTCTGTTTCTTAACAGAGGCTTGATATAATTAGCTTGACACTAAGTGCTAAGTACCTGTTAGCTTGCCAATACAAGGGGATCTTCAAATTTCATTGCTATTACCCCCTGTTCAAGTTCAAACTTCTTAGTTGTATGACTCTTGAAAAGTCTTTTAACCTGAATCTCAGACTGTTTCTTCATCCATAAAATGAGGATAATGCTGGCCCCACAAACTGTTAACTTTAAAGGGATAATAAAAGCAGCCAGCATCTATACAGTGCTTCAAAGTGTGTAAGATGCTTTATAAAGAATGACTGCATTTGACCCTTATACAGGTCTTACTCTTTTTTTTTTTGGAGGGCAATTGGGGTTAAGTAACTTGCCCAAGGTCACATGGCTAGGTTTTTGTTTGTGTGTGTTAAGTGTCTGAGGCCAGAACCGAACTCAGGTCCTTCTGACTCCAGGGCCGATGCTCTACTCACTGCGCCACCTAGCCGCCCCCTATACAGGTCTTATTCTTATCCTCATTTTGTAGATGAGAAAACAGAGTCAGGCAGAGGGTAAAGTATCTTACTCAGGGTCACACAGCTAGAAGGTGTTTGAGGCTGATTTTGAGCTCATCTTCCTGACCCCAGCCCTCTAACCACTGCACCACCCTGTCTAGTGTCCTGGATAGGGACCAGGCCTGTCATTCCATTTGTACAGAGAACTCCTGACCAAGGAATCTTCCTCTACCAATGGAAGTTGGCATCTTATCAGAAAAACTTGCCTGGGGACAGTGAAAGGCTAAATGATTTGCCCAGGGTCAAATGATGCAATTTTTATTAGGAGTGTAACCTGAACTCTGGTCTTCTGGGCTCTGAAGCCAGCTCACTATCTCCATTACTTGAATCACCTACCCTTTAAATTCATCTATTATATAATATTATGTATTACAACTACCTATATGTATATCTAAATGCTTGAGCTCTATCCTGGAGGCCCTTTTCTCTCTCCGCATTCTTTCTCTTGGTGATTTTGATCCACTCCCCTGGTTTCATGTGGGCAGGTGACTCCCAAATGGACAAGATCTTAAAATTAATGTGCATAAAATGAAACTCATTATCTTCCACAATAATATTATCCTTCCTTTCTTACTTCTGTGTTTCTGTCAAGGACACCACCAGAGGTGTGCTGCTAAATTTTTAACTGTCAGCCCTCCAATTAAAAAAAATGTACATATAATATACTTATAAGTTTACTTTGAATTATTAATATTTTCTTCATCACTTTAAATTCAGAAGGTCAACAAAACAATAAATCGAGCTCTGATTTGTAGTGTTTAATGATTTCCAAGAGGTAGATTTTGTGCTCACATAGAACCTTTAACTATCTGCCTAGTTCTAGCTGACTCCCGGTACCCATCTGACAACAGTATCCTTCCAGTCACCAAAGGTTGCAATGCCTGAAATCACACCCTCTCATCTCAGCTGTCTGAGCAGCTGCCAAATCTTAATCAGGTCTCCCTCTACAGTTCTTGCATCTTCCCCTTTATTTCTTCATACTCTTCTAGTTTAGGCACTAAGATAACCCCTTCAATCATCTCCTTGCTTCAAGCATCTCTCTCCTCCAATACAATCTCTATACAGCTGTCACTTTCATATTCCTAAAATACAGGACTGACAATGTCACTCCCATGCTCAAGCACCATCAGTGGCTCCTAATTGTGTTTAGTATCAAATACAAACTCCTTTGTTTGGCACCGAAAGACTTTCATAGTCTGGCTCCAATTTATCTTTCCATAGTGAATTCATCTTCCTCCTTCTCATGTATTTTATATCCCAGGTAAATGTCTTATATGCTGCACTCTGTATAAGATTTATGTTTCATCTCTTGGTTCTGGGGCTGGGTGCAAACTGTCCCCCATTTCTGAAATGTATTCCCTCTCTTCTTCTGGGATTCCAGTTTTTGGTTTTCTTCTCCCCTCCACCTCCACTGCATTGTATATAATTTGTATTTATTTACATTTACTTATCTTGACACATATTATTTCCTCCTAATAGTTTATAAGGTCTTTGAAGGGAGGAGCCACTTCTTTCTAATCTTGCAAAGTACCATACACATAGTATGTATTTTATAAATGCTTGTCGAATTGAATAAAGTTAAGGACCATTCACAAAGCACAGCATACACAGTAGGTACGTAATAAATATTTAGTTGAATTACAAGATACATGGTCCTCATGGGGTATCAGTTAATGGATGTTTTATGAAGATGATGCAGATAACACAGCATTGTGTCCCACTAGTCAGTGCTTTAAGATTTTCAAAGCACTTTCTTCATAATAAGTTTTCAGGATGGACAGTGTAATTATTATCATGTCCATTTCACAGATGAGGAAAGGGAGGGTCAAGGGCTTGTCCAGCTCACCTAGTGAGTGAAGGCTCTTTGACTTCGATCCCGGTGCTCTCTCCACACCACCAGGCTGCCTTTCAAACAAGGTTTTGCTCCCATGAAAACTGGAGTCTGATTGGAAACCAATGCTGTCTGCCAGATAGGTGGACTCTTTGCATGCTTATGAGCTGTCTTGCTGATTCATTTTGAGAACCAGACATCTACATCAGGCATTAGCTGACAATCATTGTCATTGGTGGAGCAGGTTATTTGCTACAGTAAACAGAGCCTATTAATATTCTGAACACATGTAAACCTCTCTTTACTAACAGACTACACTTACCCTCATTAGCACCTGTGAATCAGTGCCCTGCTTTCATTCATTAAGATTCCACTTCCTTTTGTGCCGTCACCTTGGCATGTTTTCTGAATGCCCTTAATGGTTTGGGGAGGATTAGCTCTTCCTAATAATAGGCAGAGCAGGCTGCAAGTAATTGAATAGATGTCCTTTGTAGTGTGCCCAGAGACTGTGGTTGAAGAGCTTTTAGAGACAAGACCCATTTATAATGATACAGAGAAGGTCACTTGGCTGCTGTTGCTGATTAGGGATTCTATGATATTTTGCATCATCTGTCAACACAAGAGTTTTGTTTAAAAATATGTATTTATTAGACTAATAAAGTCCTAAGGAGAGTTTCCATCATTTCAGTGGGAGAAATGGACCTCTCCCAACAATGGACCAAGCTGAGGCTGGATACAGCCCAGGCCTGGCAGGAAAGCTACCTGCTATGTTTTGCTTCTGGGAGTGATTTTGGTTTCCAGAGATGCCCTGGTGGTTTGGCTCTGGATAGGGTTATCTTCTAGCCCTGGAGCAGAACTGTTGGAAAAATTCCAAATTGCAAGAGGTCCTCCAAGACTGGTCTGGCAGTTACTGTTCTGGGATTATTAAGGGGGTGCTCTATGCCAACAGTAGCCTTACCTGTAGGCAAAATGAAGGGAAGCATTTTAAGAGGGCCCCAAGAGCCAAATGCACCCTAAGAAATTAATCTCTAGTAGTATGGATTTAAGGCAGCTAGGTGACTAGAGTGCCAGGCCCAGAAGCAGGAAGACTCACTTCCTGAGTTCAAATGTGACTTCAGACACTTACTAGCTGTGTGACCCTGGACAAGTCACTTCACCCTGTTTGTTTCCTTATTTGTAAAATGAGCTGGAGAAGAAAATGGCAAACCGTGCCAGAGTCTGGCCTCAATGGAGCAATGGAGATTTGGACATGACTCTGTTAAGTCCCAAACAGTTGGGATTTTTAGCCACTATTGAAATGAAGATTTTCACATCTAAGTATCATTTAGCCTTGGAAAGTCTCTTAAACCACCATATAAATGTGTGTTAATATTTTTACTAAAGCTTTCTACAAGGGATAGAAAATAATTTTTCTATGGAGAATCAATGTATAGTATGATATATAAGTATAGTATAGTATAGTATGAAGTATATAGTATTTATTTTTGTCTTTTTTGAGGGGGGAGACAAGGTTATTGGGATTAAGTGGCTTGGCCAAGGTCACACAGCTATTAAGTATTAAGCATCTGAGGCCAGATAGCTGCCACTACAGTATATAGCATTAAAAAACAAAGCAAATTTTGAAGTATCTTAGAGGCGTGTGTGTGTGTGTGTGTGTGTGTGAGAGAGAGAGAGAGAGAGAAGAGAGAGAGAGAGAGAGAGAGAGAGAGAGAGAGAAGAGAAGAGAGAAGAGAGAGAGAGAGAGAGAGAGAGAGAGAAAGAGAGAGAAGAGAGAGAGAGAGAGAGAGAGAGAGAGAGAGAGAGAGAGAGAGAGAGAGAGAGAGAGAGAGAGAGAGAGAGAGAGAGAGAGAGAGAGAGAGAGAGAGAGAGAGAGCCTCTCTGGAGCCAGAGGACCTGGGTTCTAATTCTCCACCTGACATTTACTTCTTGTGTGACATTGGTCAAGTCACTTGACTCCTTTGGATCTCAGGTTGCTCAGCTGTAAAACAAAGGACTCAGTGGTCTCATATGTTGCTACTAACTCTAAGTCTTTGATTTTATGGTCTGATCCAATCCCTTCATTTGAGATCCAGAGAGATAAGGTTCCTAGGTCACACAGATAACTGGGACTAAAAATCCAAGTCTCCTGACTCCTAACTTAATGTTTTTTTGATTACATCATAGCTTCCCAACCTTTCTGAGTATAAGGATCCCTTTTTAATATGAAAAAATTCTGAGAATCCCATAGGATAGATTTTTTGTGTTTTTGTTTCTAGAATCCACATCAGCGGAGAAAACAGAACAGGACAAAATTCCAGTGCTTTGTGCATGTGAGGTTTTATGGAATCTTTGTAATAACTCCTAAGACCTGCTGAAAGTGTTTCCTAGGTCAACAGGTTAGGTTCCATTACATGTCCTTCTGTCTGCTTACCTATCTACTCTTTATATTAAGAACAAGACATATATCATTTAATGATGTAAATGTGCATTTTAGTTCCTTAATATGATGAATTAAAGTAGGGGGGGAAATATTCAGGGCAGCTAGGTGGTACAGTAGGTAGAATATCAGCCTGGGAGTCAGGAAGACTCATCTTCACTTACTAGCTGCATGATCCTGGACAAGTCACTTAACCCTGTTTGCCTCTGATTCCTCATTTGTAAAATGAACTGATGAAGGAAATGGCAAACTGCTCCAGTGTCTTTGCCAAGAAAACCCCAAATGGGGTCATGATGAGTCAGACACAACTGAAACAACTCAACAACAACAAAATTCAAGGCAAAGAAAGAGAGAGGAGGAGGATAGGCGTTCATTACTCCTGAAACAATATCTTTTGGCTGAGATCCAATCAGTGTATTAATAGTATAGTCTTCAAGAGAAGCATTGAGATTTGCATTTCACTCAGTTGTAACCAAAGTAATACAGAACTCTCAATATTATTTTGAGGCAAGGGGACGCCCAAGACCTAAGAATCAGGCTGGAGGTGTAAATCACTTCATTTGTACTGGGGGACCATTAAACTTAGTTTTGGTTACCATCACCAGAATTAGTCTAAAAGCTAGAAAGGGTTGGACAATTTTCTTTCATGGAATTAAAATTGACTGGAGGTTCTGAAATTTTAATTAGCTTGACATTTTCATTTTGTACTAAACTATTCCATAAAAAACATGAAAGCCATGAGAAGAGACATTATGCTGCAGTCTTTTGTGGGGGGAAAGCAAAAAACTTCTAGTAACATTAGAAAAAGTGAGGAAAGCAAAAAGAAATTCTGGAGACTAATTTGCTGGTCTGAGTTTCCTTCCACAGAGATGGCTGTGTATTCTGGCCAGCTGCTCAGAGAAATCCCCTCCCTTTCTCCTCTCATCCCTGTTGGGATTTTAAGGATGAAAAGGTTTGAGTAAAGGGAGAAAGATGCAAGAAAAAAGGTTGGTGGTGTAGGGTGAAGCCAGTTTACAAAAGGCTCTTCTTTTAGATCATAAAGAGAGTAGATGCTTTGACAAGAGTCCAGCCTGCTGAAGTTTTGTCAGCCACTCATCAGGAGACATCCCAGTGACTGTGGGTGAGTCAGGAAAGCTTCCTGTGTCTTCCCTGCATAGCTGAGGCCACTTTTCCACCTCCATCAATTATGGGTTCTGATGAACACACCTGCTATAGCCTCATAAACTACAATATTACTATATGGATCAACCAGATTATTACAAACTGTCTTTACAACAATTCCTCATACACATTATTCCATCTCTGTTTCCAGAGCCTTTGGTCTCCTGGAAAGATTCTCCTTTGTTAGCTCAACCTCACAGAATCCACATCTTCCTTCAAAGCATAACTCAAGGGCTACCAATGACACAATGCTTTCCCTAATTACTCAAGTTGTCAGCATTTTATCCCTGTTGAAATGATTTTGTGCTACCCTTCCCCTCCTAGGATGCTACAAAGTATTACCACACAGATGGAGTCAGATAACCTAATACACTTGGGAAGACCTGAGTTCAAATTCAACTTCATATTTACTAATGGTGTGATCCTGAACAGGTCACTTAATCCTGTTTGCCTCAGTTTCCTCATCTGTAACCCCAAATGGGGTCACAAAAAGTCAAATATGCCTGAAATGACTGAATGACAACAACAACCTAATACAGTCGAATTCACCTGTTGAAATTTAATGTGAATCTGGGGGCAGCTAGGTGGTGCAGTGAGTAGAGCTCTGGCCCTGGAGTCAGAAGGACCTGAGTTCAGATCCAGCCTCAGGCACTTAACACACACAAACAAAAACCTAGCCGTGTGACCTTGGGCAAGTTACTTAACCCCAATTGCCCTCCAAAAAAAAAAAGAAATAAATTTAATGTGAATCACTTCTAGAAATGGGAAGGGCATCCATCTTGAGTGGCATGTAGAGACAAGGGAGCTGGCCTCACTGGTAGACTCTTGTGGGGTCCGATATCAGTGATCAGCACTGAAGGGATGACCAGGAGTATTAAAAGCTGTGTGAGTGATGTTTGGGATGCCTGGGGTTGTACCTCTCTTTCAGCATTAAAGCAGCCAATCTTTTGTCCATTGACTCAATGCAAGTACTTTTGAAGTTGATTTTATGACAGTGGCATACAAAATTAATTAATAACAAAATTCATCAAGAAGAATAAACAAGAAAATTCTATATGTATATATTGCTGTTGAGTTGTTTCAGTCATGTTTGGCTCTTTGTGACCCTATTTGGAGTTTTCTTGGCACAGACACTGGAGTGGTTTGCCATTTCCTTCTCTTAGTTCATTTTATGGCAAAGAGGATTAAGTGACTTGTTCAGGGTCACACAACTAGTAAGTGTCTGAGGCTGAATTTGAATTCAGGTCCTCCTGAATCCAGGACTAGCACTCTATATATTGTGTCACCTAGCTTTCATTATATATGGGTATAGGTTTTGTTAAATTATGAAAATATGTTTTGAATGTCAATTGTACACTTGCCTAAAATACAATTTTATGAAGAACTTACACAGGGCAAGCACTCACATGGTGGTCAGAAGAAATGATACAAGGGCCCTTTCAAGGTTTCTCTTAACAACTTTGGAATTGATTGTGTGACATGGGAGACACTGGCACAGACCATCCAGCATGGCATGCCCACATCAGAAAAGGGCTGTGCTTTTTGAGCAAAGCAGAATTGAAATAGTTCAAAAGAAATGCAAAATGTGCATACATAGAGAACCCATACTACATGTTCACATGAGCTATTTGTATCTGACCTGGGGCAGAGCATTCCGAACAAGTGTTGGTCTGATCAGTCATAGCTCGTATTGTAACTTGACTCTTATATAATGATGTCATTTTGGTGCTCTTCAAGAACAAAGGACAACAACCAACCAATCAACCAACCAACCAAATAATGAAAACCTATAATAGCAAGTTTCTCTTTCTCAGAATAGCAACAGTATACATAGAAGAAAGCCTGTTAAATTGTAAAGGAAGGAGTAGATTGAAATACAATTGTCATTATAGAAATAAATATTCTGCTACAAGAATATAATAGATCAAGTAGTTTAAAAATTAACAAAGAAATTATGCTTATGAATTTTGATAAACCTTATTCATTACTATTCCCCTGATCAGTGCAGATCACAACCTGTCCATATGTACTTATCCTATATAATTCTTGTCCTCATCTTTCCATAAATCCCCCCCATTAAAAGTCTGGCCAAAGTGTCAGAGGCCTTCCTCATATTTGGCTATTATCTTGGAGATTCCAATGTAACATATATGCTATGCATTATTCTCTTTCTCCCAGCATTATCAGTCTAGTCATGCTTATGTTTCTTATCATTTATGTCACATTTTATATGCATAGTAATATCTTGTACTTGAAACCCTTTGGTTATTCATAATTTGGATTTTTCTGAGGTTGTGCTATTCCATGATTCATAGTCACATAGTATACAATATAATCCCAAACTCTAATGGATCTGTGATCTCATTGTTGAAGTTATCTCTCTCCCAACAATCCAAATACTAACCAATCCTTTGTCACATTTGTCCTTTACTTTGGATCAGGGCCCTTCTCATATCTTGACTTTTGTCCTGCCATTGGATTTCTATTACTCTGGAGGGGAGAGTAAGGCTGATGACTTTACACAGTTTTGCCTTAAATCCAATTCACAAGGAAATCATTGGTCCTCTTCAGAAACGAAGGACAAACAACAACAACCACCTCACAAATGAGTTATTTTTTACTTAGAATGTTAATACCACTTAAATTTATATTTTTGTAAGTATTCATTTATTTTTCCTAATCTGAGTTTTCTTTGCATATATCTGTGTGTAATAATCTCAGGTAGTTTTTTTTTTTTATTCTTTCTGTGCTTTTAGTTATCTCTCTTTTTGTATTTCTAATTTGGGTAATTTGGTTTTCCTTTTCCCCTTTTTTGATTCAACTTATGAATTTATGATCAATTATACCAGTCTTTTTGAAAAAAATCTTTTATTTTCCAATTTGATAATTCTTTTTTATCTATTTTGTTTTTTATTTTACTTTCATAATTTACTATTTTGAAATTCCTTCTAGAATATTAATTGATTAATTTTCTAATTTGTTTTTTCATTTCTCTCTTGTTAACATAACTGAGAACATACAGTTGAGCCATATTTTGCTACATTTCCAAAATTTTGATATGTTAAATTCATATTTTTATTCTCTTTATCACAATCTATTATTATTACTATAATTTATTCTTTAAAACAGACATTATGTGCTTTTATTTTGTGGTTTCCTTATAGATGTGGATTAAATGTTTTCCTACTTAATTTTCTACTTTTATTGAATTATAATACTTATCATACCTATAATTTTTACCTTTTTGAATTAGTCCTTAATTTTTTTATGCTCTAGGATATATGAATTTTGTGAATATTCCAGATGCTTTTGAGAAATATATTCTGCATTTTTCCCATTCAGTCCTCTCCACTTTTCTCTCAAACCCAATTTCTCCAGGACTCTTACTTGTTTACAATATATATATATATATATATTTGAGTGTGTGTGTGTGTTTATTTTCAATGATCATAGTCCATTACGAAATTTCATGTAATTCAGTTATTTCTTAAAAGTTTAATTTTTATGCCATTATGACCTAGCTGTCTAATATTGATAGCTTCTCATTAATAGCAATACCTTAAAAATTTGCCAAAATTTTGTATTTCTTTTAGTATTCCTTAATTTAAATTTAGTTTGGTCTGATATTGTAATAGTAATGGAATTTAAAGATCTCCTTGTATTGGCTTGGTTTTTGGGTTAAGTGTTAAAACCCAAAGCTTGTGAATCCCCCTTGTGGGATGGACTTGTTGAAGTGAAGGGGGGGGGGGGTGAACTGGGAGAAGCTAGTGCTGTGGATTTAGAGAGAGGCCCGATCAGAGAGAGGCCAGAAGAACTTTTGGGAGCAGCATCTTGGAGGCAGAGAGAGAGAGAGAGAATTGCCAGGGGCCAGAGTTGTGTGTGTGTGTGGGAGAGAGAGAGAGAGAGAGAGAGAGAGAGAGAGAGAGAGAGAGAGAGAGAGAGAGAGAGAGAGAGAAAGAGAAACTGCCAGCCAAAGCCACCTGAATTGCTGAGGGCCAGTTGGACCTGCCCAGGACTCTTGAGAACTGCCACCTGGAGCTGCTGAAAATTGAGGAGGCATGACTGTGGTGCCAGTATTTTTTCTGTCTGTTTTGATGTTACTTTGCCAGATTTGTCTGCTGGTAAAAGACAGTGCTGTTGCTTCAGAGGTCCTACAAACTTGCTATTGGTTCAGAAGCCCTGAAGGAGGATTTTCTTGTTGTATGTTTACAGAAATCCTGGAGGAGAGTCTTGCTGATATTTTCAGGGGTCCTAAGACTGTTCTGCAGAGAGTGAATTGATGAGGGCATTGGCAATGTATATTGTGGCTTTGTTAAGCTTTGGTCTTCCTAGGAACAGAGATTGCTGAGAACTTGCCTCTGGTCTAGATGAAGAAAAGACCTCTCCTTGGCTATTGAATGCTGTAATGATATCATAACCTTGTTGTGGCTTAAAGGTAGATGGGGGCCAGAGTGCCCCTGCCTCTTTGAGAAAGTACTTGGTGGTAACTGATGATAATTGTAATTCAGTTGTGATCCAGGGGTGGTGTACTTTGATTTTTGTGCTTTGTGACTGACCAACCAAATGAATGTGCTTTGTTTATGATTGGAAACTAATCTCCAGTTGAATAGAGAGAAGACTTTGTGATTGACTAAATGAATGTACTGCCCAGGGGTGGAGTGCTTGGGCCTTAGTGCTTTGTGATTGAATTGAAGACTTACTAAATTATTGAGTTACACATGGTGAATGCTATATTTTGATTTTCTGTGAATGTCTTGCCTTAATTTGTCACCGAATAAATGGAGTTTGCTATGCTCCTAATTTGAACCTGGAAGTTGCTTGTGCTTGGGGTTACAGATATACTTACTACAAGTCTGTAGTTTCAGGAGTTAGCTGGAGCATGATAATTTTAGTCATTAATTGTGTTTCTTATAAGACATCAATTGTTGCATTGCGTTGTTTTTAAAAAAAACATATTCAAGTTATTGAATTGAAGTTATTGAAGGGTTACCTTTCTCTTTTAATGGGGTGATTCAATACATTGACATTTAATATCAGTATTTTAAAATTTGATTCCTCCATTATTATAATAATCCATTCCAAACTTATCAATAAATTTCTTAAGTTCATGTGACTTTTAATTAATCATCTTTTATTTTCAAAAAGAACACTTAGATTTTGGGGTATTTTTAAAAGCTGATTTTGGATAAAATCGTTTATTAACTTCTGATACATTATATTCCAGCTTCTTTTTGCTCTCATTTTTGTAAGAAAAAATGTTGAAATTAAAGCAGGTGGTTTGTATTCTTTTATTTGATATGTGATGACTTTCATCTTTGTGTTTGTAAAATTATTTTCTTGCGATCTTGAAACCTGGCAACAATATGTCTATGTAAATAGAATTTTGAGGTCATTCTTTTTGGCATACTCTCAATTGTCTCAATTTAAAATCTATTCAACAGTTTTTTTTTCTCTTCTATTTCTTTTCCCACCACCATGGACTCCAATAAATAATTATATTTCTGTAAAATATATGTTTTCCATGTTTCTCATAGATGTTTCTAAACTGTAGGGTTTTCATTGCCTTGTTCTTCTTGTTATGAGGTTCCATACTTAAAAAATGTCATTTTATGTTATGTTTACATGGAATAGTGAAAAGAGAGATATGCTTAAAGCCCAAATGACCCAAATTCAAGTCTCACCTCTGAAATATATGGCCTATGTTATCCTGGCCAAATAATTTCCATCTCTAGTACTAGAGCAGTAGAGTACTTGAGTTCTTACTAAGACTGTAAGCTACAAAGAAGCTATCGACTTCAGTTGGTAGATGGAGTTTTCTCGCACAGGCATTTCTTCAATTATTGAAATTACAATCCATTACATGTCTATATTCCTTGCAAATTTTTTTTCTTTATTACCTATACTGTAATTATTATCCATGTTAGTATGTCTTTCAGAAAATTTTAAATTTGCTTCTGCTGCTATAGTTGGTATTGTTTTAGTGTTTTTTTCTCTTAGAATTTTTTCTTTGAAAATTTAATTAATAATATTTGTTTATTACTTTGAGAACTTTCCTTGGTATATTTATTTCTTTTAGGAGTTAAAAAGAAATTATATTTTTAGGATTTTCAGAAGTTTGACTTCTTTGGGGCATTTTTATTGATGTTTTTGAAACAGAAATGTGAGGAAATGAGATTTTCTGCTCCCTCTTATTCCAGCCTTCCTAGAACTCTTCTGCTTAATCTCTTTTACATTACTGTGAATTTCATTGAGAAAGCTTTGCCATTTTATGAGGCTCCAATGCAATTAGTAGGATGTCACCCACAATTAGGAATATTTGGAGAACTTCATCATTAATAGGGTCTCATTTTTATGGGCTCTGTGGAGAACATTTTCCATCACAAAAGAATTATAGAACTGAATAATATATTAACTAAGTTAGAAATAACTAACATATCTGGTGGACTTGACAGATGTGTTATCTTCTGCTGAATGGGGAAAAGTTATAATTACTACACTAACACCATCAAAGTGGGCTCCATCCCACTAATTCTTTTTTTTTCTTTTTCTTTTTTTTAAACAAATGCTTTATTAACTTCTGTTTTACATCATTCATTTCTGCCAGATTTTGAGTTACAATCATTTTCCCCCTCTTATTCCCCTACCCAATCTCCCAGAATAGCAGTCCCACAAGATATCGCTTCCTCCAATCTGCTCTCTCCCATACCTTCTCCCATACCCCCTTCGACTTTTCCATTAGAGGAAGGTGAATCTTTGTGTCCCAATGCCTGCATATCTTATCTTCCAATTATAAGCAAAAGAGTATTAATAAGAGTATTTATATATATTTGAAACATTTAATGTTAAGACCTCGAATTTCAGATCCATTTCCTTCCTCCCTTGTCACCCATTCCCTGTGGGGAGATAAGTAATTCAGTATATGTTGTACATGTCTAGCTATGCAAAACATTATCATAGTAGATATATTGTACAAGGCTGCTTATAATTCCCTACCACTCATCCCACCCCCCACCTGGTCCATTCCCTACATGATCCTGTCCCTCTTCTATAGTGGGTACTTCCAACCTCCCCTCCCCCCAAGGATGCCCTCCCACCCATCATCCCTCCTCTCATCCCCCTTCCCCCTATTCTGCTGCAGGTTGAGATATCTCATTTAGTATGTATGTCATTCTCTCCCTGAACCAAATTCAATGAGAATGTGGTTTTGCCTATTTTTGCCTTCCTATTCTCCCCCTCCCTTGCAACCACTTCCCCTGCTTCTTCTGCATGAGATAGTTTACCCTACCCTGTCTCTCCCCATCTCCTCTTGCCACTTTCCTCTCTCACCTCATAATTTCATCCCTTGAGTACTCTCCCTTCCCAACAAATTCAACCTATGCCCTCTATCCATACATAACTGTAAACATATACACACACATTCACATATGTATTCATGTGACCACACACCCTTCTTCCATTATTTTCATAGTGAGAAAGATATCATCAGTCACAGTTATTGCTTTTCCATATAGGAATGTAAATAGTTCAACTTTGATAAGTTCCTTTTGATTTCTTTTCCCTGATTACCTTCTCAGGCATCTCTTCCTTCTTGTGTCTGGATGTCAAATTTTCTATTCAACTCTGGTTTTTTTCCTCAAGAATGCCTGAAAGTCCTCTATTCCACTGAATGACCATATTTTCCCCTGAAACAAAATACTCAGTTTTGCTGGGTAGGTGACCCTTGGGTTCATTCCCAGCTCTTTTGCCCTCTGGAATATCATATTCCATGCCCTTCGATCCCTCAGTGTAGAAGCTGCCAGGTCCTGAGCTATTCTGATTGTGTTTCCACAATATTGAAATTGTTTCTTCCTGGCTGCTTGTAGTATTTTCTCCTTGATCTGGGGATTCTGGAACCTGGCTATAATATTCCTGGGAGTTTTCTTTTTGGGATCTTTTTCAGGAGGTGATCTGTGGATTCTTTCAACCTCTATTTTGCCCTCTGGATCTAAGACATCAGGGCAATTTTCCTTGAGAATTTCTTGAAGGGTGATTTCTAGGTTCTTTCTTTGATCATGGCTTTCAGGTAGTCCAATAATTTTTAAATTGTCTCTCCTGGATCTATTTTCCAGGTCAGTGGTTTTTCCCATGAGATATTTCACATTGCCTTTTAATCTTTCATTTGTTTGGATCTGCTTAACAGCATCTTGATTTCTCATAAAGTCATTAGCTTCCATTTGCTCCAGTCTAACTCTGAAGGAATGAATCTCCTCAGCGAACTTTTGAGATTCTTTTTCCATCTGGCAAATTCGACATTTTAAGGCATTCTTCTCCTCATTGCCCTTTTGGGCCTCCTTTGCCATTTGAGTTAGTCTATTTTTCAAGGCGTTATTTTCCTCAGTCAGGCAGTTGACCCTCATTTCATACTGTTCCTGCATCCTTCTCATTTCTCTTTCCAATTTTTCCTCCACTTCTCTTATTTGATTTTGAAAGTCCTTCTTAAGGTCCTCTATGGCCTGCAACCTGCTCATGTTTTCCCCTGGGGCTTTTGGAGCAGGACTTCTGACCTCACAGTCCTTTTCCTGCTGTATGCCCCCAAAATAGGAGTCTAGGGTTGCATTTTTCTGTTTCCTTTGCCTTGGCATGTTGCCACTTAATTACTTGACTCTTGGGCTTGTTGCCACACTATGGCTTTAAGGCCAGATAGAGGAATTTTCGTCCCGAACGTGTAGGGGGCAACTTCCATTTCTGGCAAGTTGTAAACCCACCCACAACTTCCACCCTAGATCACAATCCAGATCCAGGGAGGTTAAAGCAAGAGCAATTACCCCCCAAGACTGATTGCTGGATCTCCCTACAGTTCACAGGCCAGGAGCTGGAGCTGCCTCTGAAAACTACAAAATGGAGTGTCTCCTCAGCGGCTTCTAGCCCCCAGGGGAGGGAGCTGACGCATTCCCCAAATACTGGTCCCAAAGTCCATAGGACACTAGCCTCTTAATTTGTCCTAGGCATGTCTATGTTGATAATTCTGGAATCGCCACAGCTGCTGGTGTTCTGGGGTCCTTCCAGTTGGCTGCTGGCCCTGCCACCTTGGGGCTAAAACCACAGCTCAGGCAGATGTGTGCTCAGCTCCACACACACTGCTCTGCCCTGCCGGCTCCCAGAGTGCTGCACTGGTCCTTCCTGCAGGGCTGCTGGGCTGTCCTCAGTGGGAGGTTAGCTTCTCTGTGTCATTCTGTGGGTGCTGGGGCTCCAGAAGTTGTTCAGCGTCCCCTTTTACATAGTTTGGGGGGAATCTGGGGGCAGAGTGGCTTGGATGAGCTGTTTCTACTCCACCATCTTGGCTCCTCTCCCCCCCCCCCACTAATTTTTAGGGTGGGTTAAATTGTGTTGGTCAGTAGCAACCGACCTCTCAAGCTATTCCCTTAGTGGAATTTTACTGACGTTGGTTTATGGAGGACTCCCCTCAATATGGAGCTTTTGTTCTCATATTTTTATGCCTACCTTATACCTTTGTGAATTTCTGACTTTGGACTTCAGGAAAAACTTGCTTCAATCTTTTTAGTAGGTATTGTCCTTTGAAGGCAACCTCTTTCCTCCAATGCTGGTGGTCAATTATCTTTGTTTAAACCTTTTTAAGGTATTTTCTCCTACTTTTTGGAAATAAGAACAACGGTTAATGGAAGAAAAAGAGAACAAACTTTATATCTTTCAGAAAAAATAAACCACATTCTGGCTCAAAAAAGTTATACTTAGGGGTGGCTAGGTGGCACAGTGGCCAGGATGACCTGAGCTCAAATCCAGACTCAGGTATTTGACACTTACTAGCTGTGTGACCTTGGGCAAGTCACTTAACCCCAATTGCCCTAATTCCCCCCTCCAAAAATCCAAAATAAAAAAAATTATACTTTGTGAATAAAAAGAAACATTCTCCATGTCACATTGTTAGAACTTTTTTTTTAGCAATCTCATTTTCATTGGGGGTGTGGGGTAGTGAGGAACTTCACCTCCCACCCCCCCTTACAAATGCTTAGCAACTTGGTAAGCAAATGAAAGTTGATCATCACTTTCAACATTAATTGTGCAGAAGCCATCAAGCAGTATTGATCAAGGGAATATCCTTATCTAGGAGTTTCTCTATCAATCAAATTTCAGTGCTAGTTCCTATCTTATATTCATTAAAGTTTTCTTACTTTCTTTGAAGAGATATTATCCATAGTCATATGAAATTAGTTAACAAAATAACTTTGTCATTATTATATGAATCTTTTCCCTTTATATTCTCTATCTTTGTTTCACTAATATACAGAAAAACTATTGATATTTTTGGTTCATCTTCTATATTGAACCAATATATGTTTCCTCCACATATCCAGATGGTCCAGGGTTCCTTAAAGGATGTAACAACAGAAATAGCCCTATTTAATGACCTCAGGAAGAGGGACGATACAGTAATATGGATGCTTGCCAAAAGCTGGTTGGTTGGTTGGTTTTTGCCCTTCATTCCCAAAGAGGAGCAAAATGACATCACTGTGTTGGGGTCAAGGTACATTGTGTCTGACTGTGGCTGATCAGACCAACATAAGCACAGGAGGCTCTACCACAGGCACAAATGGTCCACATGACATTTGCGGTGCAGATGTCTCTAAATGTGCACGTTTTATGTTTCTTTTGAGCTACTGCAATTCTGCTTTGCCCACAGAGCACAGCCCCTTCTTTGACGAGGGCACATCATGCTGGAAGGTTTTGTGCCAGTGTCTCCCATGTCACACAATCCATTCCAAACTTCTTCAGAGAGACCCTAAGAATGTCCTTGTGTCGTTTCTTCTGATCACCATATGATTGCCTTTCTTTTGTTAATTCTCCATAAAATAGTCTTTTAGGCAAATGTATATTTGGCCTTTGATCAGTGTGGCAGCCCATCAGAGTTGTGCTCTCTGCAGTAGAGTTTGAATGCTTGGCATGATGGAGAAGATTCAGTGCAGAGTGAAAGTCAAGGAGGGGGACTCTTTATAGATGGTGAGGTTCTCCAGAATCTCCTGTTGGTGAATGATATTGTTTTGATTGCCTTAAGACTGAAGGCATTTCAGAGCCTACAGGAATAGATCTGTAATCATTTTAAAGAGTTTGGCCTGTCCACCCACACAGAAAACACTTAATGGATGAAGACTGTTTATTTCTCAGATTTTGCCATGCATTTTAATGGACACCCTATAGAGTTTGTTTAATAGTGTGTGTGTGTGTGTGTGTGTGTGTGTGTGTGTGTGTGTGTGTGTGTGTGTACACGTATATGATAGATAATACAGAAGGACTTTGAGCTGGGGCCAGAATTGAAAAGGAACTCAGTGGGCTGAATTGCTTTTGGGCCATTACAAAGCATTTTTTTAGTGACTCCCTCCCTCTCCCACCCCCAATTCCTGACCAAGCTTCCCATAAAAACAAAGTCTCATCTTTTCAGTACAAACATTTTGTGTTATCTCTCTATGGTCTCAAGACCTGGAACTCCTCTGCCTCTGAAGATGATTGTCACCTAGAGGGCAATATATAAATGCATGAAGGGTGCAAACACAGAAGACGAGGTGGGTGTGAAAATGTTGTAAAGTATGACCAGTGACAAACTCTCATGAGCAGAAATATTGGATGGTATTATGGGATTGTATGACGGAAATAAAAGATGGTGGCAGGAGAAAGGGAAGATGGACAAATGGCCAGAGCACTCTTCTGGTACCTTCCTGGTGTCAGGAGAAAGCTGAGAAGCAGAAACATGTTGGATAGACTTTCCCCGATGAACTTTTGGGAAGACATGGACAAGAGTCACAGAGGATGGACAAGCATGGATTGTAGTCTGCATTGTTGAAAGAAATTTCCAAATTGATGAAATCATATTTGTTATTGTTAAAAAAAAACAGGCAATCACATCATCTGCAAAAAACAACTCAAAACAAAAGAATGCAAAGCAACATATATTTTCTTGGTTTTCTTACTAGCAATAAAAGATATGTAGACTTAAACTTTAAAATATCATAGCCCTGTAAAGCTAGTGAAATAAATGAAGATGATGAAATCTAGTGTTTGTGAACGCTATGGAAACACAGGGACACATTGTTGAGGACAATGTAAATTGGTCTAATCTTTCTAGAGAGCAATCTGACATCTTGAAACAGGAGCTTATAAAGCTATCCCAACTCTTTGATCTAGGAATTATACTTCTTGGAGCAAGGAAATAACCTCAAAGGGAAGAAAAAGTAGCTTTTATAAAGTTGTTCTCAAATAACTATGGTTCAATATACAGCCTACATGAAAAAGAAAGGTGTGAACAAGGCATAACAAGGGGTTGAGGGAAATCAAGAATACAATATTCTGGGTGTAACATGACACTTGTACTACTCATAATCCAGCAGGCCTGTACAACATATGGTCACTGGTGCTATATTGTGCAGGCCTATTTTACAGCCTCTATGTTTTCACTAGTGGTCCTAAATCCTTGACAGGCTGCAATTGGTATGTTGTGCATGCCTGCTAAGGGAACTTCACTCAGTCAGTTTTATACTGAGGGATTTGGATTTTTGCAGCCACTGGAAATCCTTTGGCAGGCCCAAGTGGCACAGGGGCAGGCTGTAGGTAGCTTCTATGTTGTGTAGGCCTGGTCAAAGGTAATGATAATAATAATTATACAGAGATACAGTGTTTTAAGATTTATGAGCTTTTCTTTCTAGCTATTGTTGGCCTTCTAAAAAGTCTGGTTAAAGGAGACAAACAAGCAGTAATGTACAATTACAACATTTTATTTCCCCCAAAGCTAATAGACTGGTACAAGGAGTTAGGAGAGCTACATCCTAACTGATGAACAAAAGGAGGAGAGAGCTTTCTAAGTACATTCTAGGACCATCCCAATTCAGGGTGGCTTCGTCACACAAACGTATTATCCCCATAAATGTTTAATCATTGTATGAGAAAAGAATTTTCTTAATTGAATAAATGGTAAATATGATAAAACAAGAGAGTTGACAAAGTATCAATTGAAATTATGATCCAGAATATTTGTGTTTTCTTTAGCATTAACATTCCATAATATAGTATATGTCCAGAAAATATTAAGATAAGAAAAAGTCCTATTCCTCAAGTTAATGCCTCTAGTTGAGGGTCTTGTCCTTAGGGCCATAAAGTAGGCCTCATCTTTGTTAACATAACAAGAGATATTCTCAGAGACAAAGCTAGGTCTGTTTAGAATTTATGATCTCAGGATGCCTGTTTTATTTTTTATTTTATTTTTTTGCTTTTTGGAGGGCAATTGGGGTTAAGTGACTTGCCCAAGGTCACACAGCTAGTTTTTGTGTCAAGTGTCTGAGGCCAGGTTTGAACTCAGGTCCTCCTGACTCCAGGGATGGTGCTCTATTCACTGCACTACCTAGCCACACCTAGGAAGCCTGCTTTAAGCCCTACTGGTAGCCTTATCTGGTCTCTGGAGTGTTTTGGGACACAGAAAAAGAGCCTTTTTAAAACGAGGCAAAGCAGTCTGATTAATTCAGACTTTGGCCAAATTATGATATTTAATAATTATCACTATCCAGATAGATGATAGACTTATTAAGCTCATTTACCAGAAAAGGAAAGTAAGGAATATGAAAAGTGCAAAACCATTTAACAAAATGACTTATTCTCACTGGAGTCAATATAGCCAGTAAGTGGCAGCAACCAGACTTGATCTCAAATCCGTTAGATCTAAGTAGGTCCAGCCATCTTTCTCCTATTAAGGGAGTTGTCTTGAATTGTGTCTTGCCCCTGGACTCTGATGACTCTGGAGAAGAGAGTGAGACTCGTGCCTCTGCACAGCCTTGCCTCACTTAAATCCAATTTGCTTGCAATTTAAGACATCACCCCCCAGATGTCATTTATCCTCTCTGAGAACAAAAAATGAACAACAGTCTGTGAGTAGTAATAACTGCCCCTGGGCAATTTGAGTTGGGCAATGCTGCAATTTCTTTCTTTTCCTTCTCTGTCTTTCCCCTCCTCCTCCTCCTCCTCTTATCCCCATGTCCACGTGTGGGGTCCTCTGTCCAAAGGAACATAGATTTTAATTGCTTGTACTTCACAAGATATCTTTGGATTTGAGGGCTGGAGTTGTTTTTTTCCTTCCCTGTTTATCTTCTTAAAAAAAACTTGGACAATTAAAATCTTTTTTTCTTGTATAGTTTCATTTCTGGTTTCTTGAAATATAGCTCTGAAAAAAACAGACATTGTTTGAATCCCATTGGGACTATGCCTTAAACCCCAATCCCACAGGCCTTCACTGGCTGACCAATGCCAGTCCCAATCCAAACCTCACATATTCATCCTTTGGGTTTTGATGGCTCAGAGTACAAATAGCACTTTTTTCTTTTCTTTTCTTTTTTAAATGCAATCCAGTTCGCCTACAAGTCCAAACATCACCCTTGTGGTGTCATTGGTCCTCTTCTACTACAACCTATCAAGGATCTTGCTGTTTGTCCTTTGTTCTCCAGGAGGACCAAGACATCAGGAAGGCAATTACATGCAAGTGAATTGGATTTGAGTGAGGGAGGGCTGCGCAGAGGCACCAGGCTCTCTTCTCCTCCAGAGCCATCTGGGTCCAATGGCCAGGTATAGATCAGGACAACTGGAGATGGCTCAGGATGCAGTGGGGTTCCACCTTGGCCTTTTCAAGCTAAGGTCTTTAACAGGTCTCAGTTTGACTTAGGCAGCACCCATTCAGTGATTAAGGCTTAAAAAAATGAGGCAAAGAATGGCCTCTTTAAAAAAATAGATCTGGGAGAGGAAGACCCTCAGGGTTTTACTAAAGATCACAGATTTACACCTTAGAGGGGGAGGAGCCAAGATGGTGGAGTAGAAACAGCTCATCCAAGCCACTCTGCCCCCAGATTCCCCCCAAACTATGTAAAAGGGGACTCTGAACAACTTCTGGAGCCCCAGCACCCACAGAACGACACAGAGAAGCTAACCTCCCACTGAGGACAGCCCAGCAGCCCTGCAGGAAGGACCAGCGCAGTGCTCTGGGAGCCAGCAGCATGCAGAGCACAGAGCACAGGAGCCGAGCCGAGTGGAGCCCAGGTCTGAGTGAGCCGAGGTTTTAGCCCCAGGGCGGCAGGGCCAGCAGCCGGCTGGAGAGACCCCAGAACACCAGCAGCTGTGGCGACTCCAGAATTATCAACATAGACATGCCTAGGACAAAGTAAGAGGTTAGTGTCCTATGGACTTTGGGACCGGTATTGGGGAATGCGTCAGCTCCCTCCCCTGGGGGCTAGAAGCCGCTGAGGAGACACTCCATTTTGTAGTTTTCAGAGGCAGCTCCAGCTCCCGGCCTGCAAATTGTAGGGAGATCCAGCGATCAGTCTTGGGGGGTAATCGCTCTTGCTTTAACCTCCCTGGATCTGGATTGTGATCTAGGGTGGAAGTTGTGGGTGGGTTTACAGCTTGCCAGAAACGGAAGTTGCCCCCCACACGTTCGGGACGAAAATTCCTCTATCTGGCCTTAAAGCCATAGTGTGGCAACAAGCCCAAAAGTCAAGCAATTAAGTGGCAACATGCCAAGGCAAAGGAAACAGAAAAATGCAACCCTAGACTCCTATTTTGGGGGCATAGAGCGGGAAAAGGACTGTGAGGTCAGAAGTCCTGCTCCAAAAGCCCCAGGGGAAAACATGAGCAGGTTGCAGGCCATAGAGGACCTTAAGAAGGACTTTCAAAATCAAATAAGAGAAGTGGAGGAAAAATTGGAAAGAGAAATGAGAAGGATGCAGGAACAGTATGAAATGAGGGTCAACTGCCTGACTGAGGAAAATAACGCCTTGAAAAATAGACTAACTCAAATGGCAAAGGAGGCCCAAAAGGGCAATGAGGAGAAGAATGCCTTAAAATGTCGAATTTGCCAGATGGAAAAAGAATCTCAAAAGTTCGCTGAGGAGATTCATTCCTTCAGAGTTAGACTGGAGCAAATGGAAGCTAATGACTTTATGAGAAATCAAGATGCTGTTAAGCAGATCCAAACAAATGAAAGATTAAAAGGCAATGTGAAATATCTCATGGGAAAAACCACTGACCTGGAAAATAGATCCAGGAGAGACAATTTAAAAATTATTGGACTACCTGAAAGCCATGATCAAAGAAAGAACCTAGAAATCACCCTTCAAGAAATTCTCAAGGAAAATTGCCCTGATGTCTTAGATCCAGAGGGCAAAATAGAGGTTGAAAGAATCCACCAATTGCCTCCTGAAAATGATCCCCAAAAGAAAACTCCCAGGAATATTATAGCCAGGTTCCAGAATCCCCAGATCAAGGAGAAAATACTACAAGCAGCCAGGAAGAAACAATTTCAATATTGTGGAAACACAATCAGAATAGCCCAGGACCTGGCAGCTTCTACACTGAGGGATTGAAGGGCATGGAATATGATATTCCAGAGGGCAAAAGAGCTGGGAATGAACCCAAGGGTCACCTACCCAGCAAAACTGAGTATTTTGTTTCAGGGGAAAATATGGTCATTCAGTGGAATAGAGGACTTTCAAGCATTCTTGAGGAAAAAACCAGAGTTGAATAGAAAATTTGACATCCAGACACAAGAAGGAAGAGATGCCTGAGAAGGTAATCAGGGAAGAGAAATCAAAAGAAACTTATCAAAGTTGAACTATTTACATTCCTATATGGAAAAGCAATAACTGTAACTGATGATATCTTTCTTACTATGAAAATAAGGGAAGAAGGGTGTGTGGTCATATGAATACATATGTGAATGTGTGTGTATATGGTTACAGTTATATATGGATAGAGGGAATAGGTTTAATTTGTTGGGAAAGGAGAATACTCAAGGGATGAAATTATGAGGTGAGAGAGGAAAGTGACAAGAGGAGATGGGGAGAGACAGGGTAGGGTAAACTATCTCATGTAAAAGAAGCAAGGGGAAGTGGTTGCAAGGGAGGGGGAGAATAGGAAGGCAAAAAAGGCAAAACTACATTCTCATTGAATTTAGTTCAGGGAGAGAATGACATAATACTAAATGGGATATCTCAACCTGCAGAAGAATAGGGGGAAGGGGGATGAGAGGAAGGATGATGGGTGGGAGGGCATCCTTGGGGGGAGGGGAGGTTGGAAGTACCCACTATAGAAGAGGGACAGGATCAAGTAGGGAATGGACCAGGTGGGGGGGTGGGATGAGTGGTAGGGAATTATAAGCAGCCTTGTACAATATATCTACTATGATAATGTTTTGCATAGCTAGACATGTACAACATATACTGAATTACTTATCTCCCCAGAGGGATTGGGTGTCAAGGGAGGAAGGAAATGGATCTGAAATTCGAGGTCTTAACATTAAATGTTTCAAATATATATAAATACTATTATTAATATTCTTTTGCTTATAATTGGGAGATAAGATGTGCAGGCATTGGGACACAAAGATTCACCTTCCTCTAATGGAAAAGTCAAAGGGGGTATGGGAGAAGGTATGGGAGAGAGCAGATTGGAGGAAGCAATATCTTGTGGGGCTGCTATTCTGGGAGGTTGTGTAGAGGAATAACGGGGGGGGAAATGATTGTAACTCAAAATCTGGTGGAAATGAATGATGTAAAACAGAAGTTAATAAAGCATTTATTTAAAAAAAAAAAGAAGTGACCTTTGAGGCCGTGTAGTCTAACTGCATTTTAAGTTACTAGACATTGACTTTCCAATGGCAGTAAGTGGCAGAAGCAGGATTTGCACCCAGATTCTCAGATTCTAAAAGTGAGGATTTTTTTTTTGTTGCCTCATGAAATCTGACTCTCAGGTAGAGTGTTTGAAAAGATGTAAGGAGGTGAAGTTAAAAAAGTAAATAGGAAAGAGTTCTTGGGGTGGGTGATGCGGTAGGGAAGCTAAAATACCAAGTTTTTTCTTCCTTTTCCTCTTCTCTTTACTTCTCCACTCAAAGTAGGTGAAGGGAAGATCTGGCTTGGGAGAGTATAGTTAGAGTTAGTTAGGTTGGAGTAATTGAATGAAAAGAAGGGTTCCAGTTTCTTTAATTTTTAAAATATCCATGTCTCAAAACACCTATGCATATACACAAACACACATACTCAACAAGACACTATACCCCACATCTAATTAATATGTAACTGGCATTTGATTTTCTTACCTCCTGTGCTTTTAAAAGGTTTACATATACTGTATTCAAACAATGCTAAAGAATGATTCCATTTGATGTAATAATTAAATATAACAGCAATAAGTAATGTTTATATGATATATTTCTCTGGGAACTTCAACAAACTTGTCAAGTGTTGAATGTAAGAACTGCAATTGTATTTCCTGAAAATGATATCATATGGATATTGATTTCTTGCTGTAAATAGAACCAAAAGTAGAAATGTCCATTCAACCAGGTTATGGTTAAGCTTTAAGGATGTTTTTGGAGGTTATAGGGATTGAGGCTGATAAAGCATTAGGCTATTTGGTTTCCAAGGAAACTAAAATTTAGCACTTCCAGTGTTCCAGAGGAATGAATCACCCTGCCTTTTACAAATATCACATTTTCTCTTTTTTAATCTATTGAAAATGAGCTCTTTGGGTACAACATCACAAGTTCCCTCTCTGGGATTTTCCAAGAAGAGATCTACTGGCTGAAAAAGGAAAAAAAACAAAACAAAGTTTGAGATCGTTGTACCTATGCCTTTTGTACGCACACCTTAGAATTCACTCTTTGCCCATAACATGATTTGACTCATTCCAGCTAATTTGAGATCTGCTTTTGTCTTCTACCTTCAGCTCTTTCAGTGCTGGGAGAATAATTAAATACTTTTGAATCATGCACATGTCATATTTAAATAGAACTTCTAGATTAACTGAGTCCAGCTTGTATCACACTTGACTGTAAAACCTACAGATGGGGCAAAATGAATCCTAATGATATTAGAGTTGATTTTTTGTGGGGGTGCGGGGGAAAAGGGGTGCAGGAAGAACAATGTCTCTTTTTTCAATGTGTATAATGAAGCTACATTGCTGCTTCTCCTAATTACCAGGTAGCACATGTGGCAACAAATATTCTCCTCTCCACTTTTCCTTCTCCTCTCCCCTGCTTTTTCTCTCACTCCTACTTATTAGGTTTAGGGTAACTTTCTTATTTTTTAAAGCAAAAATTTCTTTGCTAATTGCATAATGGCTTTTAAAAAAATGTCGCTCCATGATTTTCCCAACAAATACTCAAGCTCAGTGTTTTTACTCAAAGAATAAATCAGACATTGGGCTTCAATTTCCTTGGCTATAAGGTGAAGAAGAGTGGAATAAAAAACATCAGATGTTCCATCTACCTCAAAACTATTATTAACCTGAGGCTATTTCATACTGTTTTTAAAATGTGTTTCCCCCCTAAACTGAAACACCCAAAAGGAACATTTCCATAAATTATTACTTTCAAAATTGTCCTAATTGTCTTTCCTTCTGAACTGCCTTTTGTTCTTTCCAATGCATTAAAAAATGTTATAATGGCTTTTCCTCCACCACAATTCTTTAATTTACTAGTGGTTATTAAGAGAGATGCCAAAGAATCATCAAAACAGGACTGCATGAACATATATTTCCCTTTGCTACATATTCAACAGGCAACATAATGTTGTGGGAAAAGCACTGATTTTAGAGATAAGTGATCTGGGTTTGATTTCCAGTTCTAATGCCCAGTTTGTTGTGTGACCATCAGCGAGACACTTTGAATTCTCTCATCTGTGAAATAGGGACAATAACACTTAGAGTGTCTATGTGGCTGGTTTGTTTTGTGGACTCTAAAGCAGCATATGAGCCATTATCACCTTGTCAATTCCAACTCCACCATGGTTGTCAAATCTGTTTCAGCTTTCTCATTCCTATTGCCAATTACCCTAATTCAGGGCCTCATTGCTTCTTGTTTGGATTATTGCAATATCCTCTGGACAAGCGTGTCCACACTTCTGTCAGATTAACATTCCAAAAGCACAGGTTGATTACATCTCTACAATACTTTCAAACTTTAAGTTGCTGGCTATATTGTCTACTGAGTAAAATCATCCTCTTTCGCCTTACAGAGAAGGCTAATATATTTTGGGTCCAACCTGTTTGTCCAGTCTTATCTCCTACTTCTACCATTCATAGACTGGTGTTCTGCTTTGAGAAAATTTCCTCCCCTCGTTAAATGTTTGATCTAATGATAAATTCAAGATGGGCAAGAAACTGAAACCTCTTATTTTCAGAAGTTTTGCTTAAAATATATTTAAGGGCACATACTTCTCTTATAAAGGTGGAGAAAACATAGGTTAATCTAGTTTCATACACTAAACATGTTAATAGAAAGGTGTATGTAAGGGGAAATTTTATATAACAAAAAAATTTTACCTATTGACTTCCATTAAAATTTCAACAGTGTGTTTGCACTAAAGAAGTTTTGGTATTAACATTTTTTTAAAAAGTCACACTTAAAATCCTTAACTTGGCCATGAACAGTCCATATGAATTCAATTCATCCATAGAGACCCTGTACGGAATTGATGAATTTGACAATGACATCATGACACTGACGCTATTCATGTGTAGATACGAATAATAATAATGAAATGGATCTGAGATCTCACTCCCTTGGAAGTCTCCCACATGATCCGGATCACGATCCATCCCTGCCTATCCAGCCTGGGCAATTCTTGGTCATGTTCTCCCATGTGTTTATTCCCACCACGGTGACTTTCTTCATTTTTCTGGATGTCATGAGCATACCAAAGTAGTACTCTGATTGAATCCCTCTATCTCACCAAATGACTAGCCTATCCTCTTTTTCTTGTATACATATCCTTTTATAAATAATAGTATTTATATATATTTGAAACATTTAGTTTTAAAACTTCAAATTCCAGATCCATTCCCTCCCTCCCTTGTCACCCACTCTTGCTGGGAAGATAAGCAATTCAGTATGTGTTGTACATGTATAGCTATGCAAAACATTACCGTAGTAGATATATTGTAAAAGGCTGCTTATATTTCCCTCCTATTCATCCCACCCCCCACCTGGTCCATTCCCTACATGATCCTGTCCCTCTTCATAGTGGGTACTTCCAACCTCCCCTCCCCCTAGAATGCCCTCCCCTCCATCATCCATCCTCTCATCCCCCTTCCCCCTACTCTCCTGCAGGGGGAGATATCCCATTTAGTATTATGTCATTCTCTCCCTCAGCCAAATTCAATGAGAATATGGTGTTGCCTTTTTGCCTTCCTGTTCTTCCCCTACCCTGCAACTACTTCCCCTTGCCTCTTCTACATGAGATAGTTTACCCAACCCTGTCTCTCCCCATCTCCTCTTGTCACTTTCCTCTCTCACCTCTTGACTTCACCACTTAAAGTATCCTCCCTTCCCAACAAATTCAACCAGTGCCCTCTATCCATGTATACCTGTAAACATATACACACACATTCACATATGTATTCATATGCCCATATACCCTTCTTCCATTATTTTCAGAATGAGAAAGGTTTCATCAGACACAGTTATTTGTTTTTCCATGTGGGAATGTAAATAGTTCAACTTTGATAAGTTCCTTTTTATTTCTTTTCCCTGATTACCTTCTCAGGCATCTCATACTTCTTGTGTCTGCATGTCAAACTTTCTGTTCAACTCTGGTTTTTTTCCTCAAGAATGCTTGAAAGTCCTCTATTCCACTGAATGACCATATTTTCCCCTGAAACAAAATACTCAGTTTTGCTGGGTAGGTGACCCTTGGGTTCATTCCCAGCTCTTTTGCCCTCTGGAATATCATATTCCATGCCCTTCAGTCCCTCAGTGTAGAAGCTGCCAGGTCCCGGGCTATTCTGATTGTGTTTCCACAATATTGGAATTGTTTCTTCCTGGCTGCTTGTAGTATTTTCTCCTTGATCTGGGGATTCTGGAACCTGGCTATAATATTCCTGGGAGTTTTCTTTCTGGGATCCTTTTCAGGAGGCAATTGGTGGATTCTTTCAACCTCTATTTCCCCCTCTGGGTCTAAAACATCAGGGCAATTTTCCTTGAGAATTTCTTGAAGGATGATTTTTAGGTTTTTTCTTTGATCATCATAATTTTTAAATTGTCTCTCCTGGATCTATTTTCTGGGTCAGTGGTTTTTCCCATGAGATATTTTACATTGCCTTCTATTCTTTCATTTGTTTGGATGTGTTTAACAGCATCTTGATTTCTCATAAAGTCACTAGGTTCCATTTGCTCCAGTCTAACTCTGAAGGAATGAATCTTCTCAGTGAGCTTTTGAGATTCTTTGTCCACCTGGCAAATTCAGGTTCTTAAGGCATTCTTCTCCTCATTGCCCAGATCCAGGGAGGTTAAATCAAGAGCGATTAACCCTCAGATTGATTGCTGGATCTCCCTACAGGTCTCAGACCAGGAGCTTAAGCTGCAACTGAGGCTGCAAAATGTCATCTGTGCCACGGCTCCTCAGCCACTTCTTGCCCCCAGGGGAAGAAGCCAACGCATTCCCAAATACTGGTCCCAAAGTCCATAGGGCACTAACCTCTCACTTTGTCTTAGGTGTATCTGTGTTGATAATTCTGGAATCATCACAGCTGTTGGTGTTCTGGGGTCCCTCCAGACGGCTGCTGGCCTGGCCACCCTGGGGCTAAAACCACAGCTCACATGGGCCTGGGTTTGGCTCCCAGAGCACTGTGCTGGCCATTCCCTGCCGGGCTGTTGAGCTGTCCTCAGTGGGAGGTTAGCTTCTCTGTGTTGTTCTGTGTGTGCTGGAGCTCCAGAAATTGTTCAGAGTCCACCTTTTACATTATTTGGAAGTGGTGTGGGGGAGAGCACCTTGGAAGTGCTGTTTCTACTCTGCCATCTTCTTATATACATATCCTTGATGATAAATCTTATTCCTGCTCTTCTTGGATATTACTGATTAGTTATATTTTTAATAATAATAACAATAATAATAGTAATAATATCTGCACCTATGAAAATTTCTACTAATGGAGATTAACAGGTGTTGCTGGAATAACTTGCAAGTCAATTTAAAGTCTTAGATAGTTGCCTAGTTTACCAAGACGAAAAGTAACTTGTCCAAGGTATCTGTTGCTGTTCAGATATTTCAGATGTGTCTGATGCTCCATGACTCAATCCTTGGCAATGATATTGGAGTGGTTTTGCCATTTATTTTTTCAACTCTGTTCAGGGTGATGCAGCCAGTATTTTTCAGAGATGATAACTTGAACTCAGACCTTCATCTATGTAGCACAGAAATCCTTTCACAATCTCTCTCCAGCCTACATGTCTCCCCTTTGCACTCTACATTACATCTAGACTGGTCCTTCTTGCTGTTCCTTGAAGAAGATATTCCAACTTTTCTCTCCATGCCTTTACATAGATTACCTTCCAGGCCTAGAATTCACCCCTCTCATTTTTGCCTCGTAGACTCTTGAGTTTCTTGCCTTCAAAGCAAAATGAGACCTGGGAAAGACATTAGCTCACAAGGGCCAAGTTCTCCCACTGCACTGGGGCTATTGCCAGTCATCCTGACCTATGTCTTTGCAGTGGACTCTAAAGACTCTGGAGGAGAGAGTGAGGCTGACAACTTTGTGTAGCTCTTCCTCACTTAAATCCAGTTTGCTTTCAAGTCAAGACATCACCCTCCTGATGTCATAGGTGCCTTCAAGAACAAAGGATGAACAATAGCAATAATTATCAAATAATACACATGGCGCATAATTAGAGTAAGTGTTGAAACCAGGATTAATGACTTAAAGACTAATGTTTTATTCTACTGCACCAGATGCACCAGAATCTTTCATCATTATACCTTAATATAATCAGATTAGTGTACTTTAACAATCCCTGTTAAGACCCACTCAAAACATTTCCCCATTTATCTACCAGTAACTCAATGCGTGCATCTACCTTCCATAGTTCTCTTTTGGATCATTTCAAACTTTGGCTTTAAAAAAACCCAACTGTTTATTTTCAGTTTTTAACATTCATTTCCACAAGATTTTTAGTTACAAATTTTCTCCCTGTATTTCCCCTAGACCCTACCCCCAAATTGCAATCCTACTGAATACCCCTTTCCCTAATATGCTCTCTCTTATATCTGCCCCATCCCCTGCTCTGACTTTCTAGTAGGGCAAGATGGATTTCTAGAACCCAGTGCCTGTATAACTTATTTCCCTGTTTTATATAAAAATATTTTTTTAACATTTGTTTTTAAAACTTTGAGTTCCAGATTTTTTCTTCTTCCCTCCTCACCCACCCTCACTGGGAGGATAAGCAATTCAATATAAGTTGTTCATGTGTGCTTATGCAAAACATTTCCATAGTAGATATATTGTGAACGACTAACTATATTTCCCTCCATCCTATCCTTCTCCCCCACTTATTCTGTTTTCTACTTTGACCTTGTCCCTTTTCAAAAGTGTGTGCTTCTAACTACCCTTTCCCCTAATCTGCCCTCCCTTCTATCATCCTCCCAATTATTCCCTTCCCCCCTACTTTCCTGTAGGGTAAGATACCCAACTGAGTATGTGTGTTATTCCTTCCTTAAGCCAAATTCAATGAGAGTAAGGTTCACCCATTACCTTTCATTTCTTATTCTTCCCCTCCATTGTAACAGTTTTCTCTTGCTTCTTTTATATGATATAACTTACCCTATTCTATCTCTTCCTATCTCCTTCCCTCATTATATTCCTCTCTCACCTCTTAATTTTATTTTTTAGATATCATCCTTTCCTATTCAACTGATCCTGTGCCCTCTGTCTATATATACATTTACACATATATACATACTCACATATGTATTTATACACACATACACCCTCCTATATAAACATATATATGTTATGTATACATATATATTCCCTTCAACTTTCCTCATACTGAGAAAAGTCTCAAGAGTTAAAATTATTGTTTTTCCATGTAAGAATGTAAATAGTTCAACTTTAATAAGTGCCTCATGATTTCTTTTTCCTGCTTACCTTCTCATGCTTCTCTTGCTTCTTGTATTTGAAAGTCAGATTTTCTGTTCAGCTCTTCTTTTTTCATCAAGAATGCTTGAAAGTCCTCTATTTCATTGAATGATGATATTTTCCCCAGAAACATGATACTCAGTTTTGCTGGGTAGGTGATTCTTGGTTTTAATCCTAGCTCTGTTGACCTCTGGAATTTCATATTCCAAGCCCCTCAATCCCTTAATGTAGAAGCTGTTAGATCTTGTATTATCCTGATTGTGTTTCCACAATACTCAAAGTGTTTCTTCTTGGCTGCTTGTAATTTTCTCCTTGAACTGGGAACTCTGGAATTTGGCTATAATATTCCTAGGAGTTTTCTTTTGGGGATATTTTTCAAGAGGCATTTGGTGAATTTCTATTTTGCCCTCTTGTTCCAAAATATCAATTTTCTTTGAGAATTTCTTGAAGAATGATTTCTAGGCTCTTTTTTTGATCATGACTTTCAGGTAGTCCAATAATTTTTAAATGATCTCTACTGAATCTATTTTCCAGGTCAGTGGTTTTTCCAATGAGATATTTCACGTTGCTTCTATTTTTTTCATTTGTTTTAATCTGTTTTATAGTATCTTTATTTTTCATAAAATCATTAGCTTCCATTTGCTCCAATCTAATTTTGAAAGAATTATTCTCTTCAGTGAGTTGTTGGAATTCCTTTTCCATCTGGCAAATTTGGCTTTTTATGGCATTCTTCTTCTCATTGGCTTTTTGGGCCTCTTTTTGCCATTTGAGTTAGTCTATTTTTAAGGTGTTACTTTCTTCAGTATTTTTTGGGTCTCCTTTAGCAGGCTGTAGACTTGCTTTTCATGATTTTCTTGCACCATTCTCATTTCTCTTCCCAATTTTTCCTTCACTTATTTGATTTTCCAAATCCTTGTTGAACTTCTCCATGGCCTGTAACCAGTTCATATATTTTTTGGAAGCTTTTGATGCGGGAGTTCTGACTACATTGTCTTCCTCCCATTCCATGTTTTGATTCTTTTTGTCTCCAAAAAAGGATTCCATGGGCTTATAGTACTTCCTCTATTTGCCACAGTAGAACTCTGCTTCTAGAGTGGAGAGCTTTGTCTCAAATCACTGGGATTTTCACAAATGTTTTCAGAGGTCTGAGGAGGGTGCCCTCTCTGCAGACACCACACTGTCACCCTGGTGTTTCTCACCCTAAGACCACCACCAAAGACTGCAGTCCAGATCCAAGCATGTCAAAGCAGAAGTGATTACCTTGTAAATGATCATTTTGTCCCCCTATGATCTGCAGGTCAGGAGCTCCAGAGGCAGCCACATAGCAGCAGCTGCAGCTGCCACACCTCCACCATCTCTTACCCCTGGATTAGGGGGTGCACTTCTGTTACCATGTTCTAGCAGAATTTTCCACTGACCTTTTACTTTCTCTTTGGTGTTTTTGGGGTGAGAAGTCTAGAAACCACCACTGCTGCTGGTGATTCACTCTCCTGAAGTCTGCTCTGGCTACTGCTGGTCAGGGCCACCTGAGAGCCAGAACTGAGCCACTCATATGGAACTGCACTTGGCTCCCAGCACACTGTGATGAATCCTTCTTGTAGGCCTTCCAGGCTACCTTCAGTGGGAGATTTGTTTCTGTCACTTTGTGGGTTCTGTACCTCTAAAATTTTTTTAGAGTCATATTTGACAGGTATTAGAGGTGGCTGTGAGGGGAGCTCACAGAATTTCCCACTTCTACTCCACTATCTTGGCTCTGCCCATTTCTCCCCCCTCCCCCAACTTTGGCTTTTCCCTTGAAAAACCAACATGGTGGAAATGCTAGTCAAGGTATATTCTTATGGTAAGCCTAGATACTGCCCCTGTGATCCATACATTTCCAAACTCACTAGGCTTGTCTCCTGTCATAAATTTCTAAGCATAAAAATAAACTTGAATTTAGAATAATTTTTAATAATTCAATTAAAAATTGGTTCTGAAAGACTTTTGGCTTAAATCTGTTTCCATTTCATTCATTAATTCATATAAGCTTGTGAAGTAGATAGTGCAAACACTATTTATTATCCCTGCTTTCTTCTTGCTTCTTGCCCTCTCTGCATCATCTGACTCTGTACCAGTTTCTCATCTTTGAAATTCTTTGCTACCTTGGTTTCTGTGACACCATTTTCTTCCATTTGTGGTTCTTTCTTCTTCTATCTCTCTGTCCATTGTCTTTTGCTCTCTTTATATTAACCCAGTCTCACACTGCATCAGCTCTTTTGACTGCCACATCACTCTGATGACTCATGTAATCCCAGAGACCCCCTAGGCTTTTTCACAAGAAAGGTTCAAAAGAACCCCAGAGGAATGGTTTATATTGAAACTGATTAGGGGGAAAAGGGAAAATCCTAGGAAGGAGGTTTTACAGTTTACCCTCAGATAAATCTTTTAAATCTATAGAAAACATAATTTATCTACTTAAGTACCAGGTTGGCTAAAATCTCTCTTATCTAATCTTCTTAATTACACCTTTGACTTCTCTATTCCATCCATTACTTTGCAGCTTGAAAATTCCTTTGATAAGGAAAAGCTGAATCACAGAAGGCTGGAGAAGAGGCAAATATCTACTAAAGCATCCTATTAGCAGTTTAATCCACTTCAGAGAGACTTCTAGAGAGAAGTTGTACTGGGGACCAGAAGGAACCAGATCTTTCTTTGTTGGATCTTGCCCCTTCAGCTTAATTTTTGAAATTTGACATTAGAATTCCCAAACATACTTGCCTCTCATTAAACCCAAGTTCAGAAATACACTTCAAAGCCAAAGTCAGAAGATTTATAGATTAATTATCCAGTGCTTTCATTAGTGCCAACTTTGAGATTCTAGGAATGAAGTGCTTGCTTTTCCTCCCTTAACAAATGGTTTCCATCATCTTGTAGAAGCTTTTGACAATCTTAGTTCCACTGTTATTCCAGAGGGCAGAAACAAGTGGAAAATACAACTCAAAATGAAGAGCAACTTTCTGTAAGAAATTACAGGTAAGTACTGAGATGTCTTATACTATACACCATGAAGGAGAGCAATGTGTGGGCCAAAGCAGAGTCATAGGATTTTAGTGATTGTAGACCTTTTTTTATCTGCCTCATATAATTTAGGTTGAGCATCTAAACATGCTCAGTCTAGGAATAAACAACACTTGTTGGAGAGCCAGGAAAGTTTTCATTATCTTTATTTTGCGTTTATTTTGTCCTGAATAAATGGCTAGCCTCCTGAAAGTACCAAGAATCAGACAAAGGCAAGCCCTTTTATGCTGCTTCCATTTGAATTTCCTGCCTTGTTCCCCCATTCAGAACTGGGATTGGTCCCAGCTCTTCTGGGTTACAATCTTTCTGACCTGCCCATTACATAGGGTAGTTAAGCATGTGTGTTAATGAAAAGTTGGTGACCATCCCTGACCCCCAGCTGGTCTGAGCCAGCTTAGCTCAGGTTCCTTCCAGGAGGAAACTTACAGATTTCTCTCAGCTATATGATTGAATAGAGTGCTTCTTTCCTTCCTCCCTTTACCCTGATTTATACCTTCCCGCATATTCTGTGCAATGTCCATTGTTTCTATAGAACTTTGTGGAAACCAAACTACTAACATTTCTCACAGGTGGTGGATTGTTGGACTTTAAAATAGGAAGATCTGAGTTCAAATCCCACTTCTTACATTAAGTGTAAGAATGAACATGGTCTAGAGATAAGAGGTTGAGTTCTGTAAACCTTAATTTTCTCATCTGTAAACTGGGGATAATAATTCTTGACCTCCCTAATTCACAGGAGGATTGTGAAGTTCAGATGAGGTCATAAATGTAAAGTACTTGGCAAACCTTAACTGACTATATAAAGTTGGTTATTATCATGATTATTTCCTCCTTACTGTCTTCCTCCTCTCTACAAGTTATATAGAGTAATGGAATTAGGTATGAGTTTTAGGAGGGCAGCTAGGTGGAGCAGGGAATAAAACAAGGGCCTGGAGTCAGGAAGATCTGTATTCAAATATGATCTCAGTCACTTTAATAGCTGTGTGACCCTGGTCAAGTCAGTTAACCCAGTTTGCCTGTTTTCTCACCTCTAAAATGAGCTGGAAAAAGAAATGGCTAATGTCTCTGGTGTCTTTGCCAAGAAAACCAAAGAGTCAGACATTAACAGAAAGGACTGAACAAAATGGAAGAAAATAGTTTCACAGAAGCCAAGGTAGCAAAGAGTTTCAAAGAAGACAGAGTGGTACAGAGTCAGATGATGTAGAGAGGGCAAGAAGCAAGAACTTTATATGCATAAAGATGGTTTTAGAATCATTCACCTTTGAGTGGAGGAGGAGGATGAACAAAGTGCTGTGAATTTAAGGAAAACATCTTCTCTTCAGATTAAAAAAAATCTCCATGGCCTACACAGTTACATAAATCTTCATGGCCAAGGAAAAAGCAGTAGAGACCCTCAGGCTCAGCTATATTTAACCCCCTCCTTACTGGAAAAAAAAAAAAAACCAAACCAAACCAAACCAGATAAGTCAGACTGATTATATCTTTAATGGAGGTCTCCACTATCTCAGAGATTACTAACCACCCCGAGAAACATATTATCCCACAAAAACAAACCTGTTATTACCGTCTCCTGTGACTGAGGTACTTCCCCCCCCCCATTTCCCAGAATGCTACTCTATGCACTCTAAAACCTAAAAAGCAATTTCTAAAAAGGTGCTACTAGGGAGCAGTCTCCCTTAGCAGGCTATTTTTTTAACCTCTTTAGCCTCTTGGCTACTTGTTTTTTGTTATTGTTGAGGTTAGGGGTTTAGGGGTGCTCAAGACGACAAAATACCAACACTCCGGGTCCTGCCAAATGAATTCGACTCAAGTCATCTCTCAGCCAAAGTAAAGCAAAGTTTATTAAAGATTTGCCATAATGGGTTGACTCTTAAGGAGCCTAAATATCTGTGACACTTGTATTGACAAGCAGGACTGAACAATCCGACACACACTGGATCCACTCTAGACTGATTCTCAGCATCTTCAGGGGAACAGGATGGATACAGAAAGACTGTGGGAGGGATCTAGGATGGTCTAGAGGAAGGGTTTGGGAGGGTCTTGAGGAGGAGTCTAAGGAGGATCTTGAGAGGACTGACTCTACTAATGGGATTAAGGGTGGGAAGGAGCTGGACAGTGGAGGGGTAGGCTAAGTTAAGAGTAACGATTTGGGCATAGCTATAATGAAAGGTTATGGCCTCAGGCCTCAGGCAAGTGCCTTATCTAATGGGAAGATTCAAGGGCATTCCCAGAGCCTAAATCAGGCTTAAGTGATTTGCCCAGGGTTGCACAGCTAGTAAGTATCTGAGGATAGATTTGAACTCAGGTCCTCCTGACAGCAGGGTCAGTGCTCTATCTACAGTGTCACTTAGCTGCCGCTGGGTACTTTCTTTTTATGCACACCCCCCAACCCCCCCTACCAAGTCTTGTACACTTTATGGAAGATGAACCTCTCCCTGGACTCTCAAGGAACCAAGCCTAAAAAGTCCTATTAAGAAAATGTAAATCCTAAATCTACTGAACTTACTGAAGTAACATATATGGCTTGTCTCTGTGGCTCAATTCTATTGCTATCATAGTTTATCGATGCACATAAATGAGACACATTTGTTGTTTAGTAATTTTTTGGTCATGTCCAACTCTTTGTGACCTCATTTGGTGTTTTTGTGGCAAAGATACTAGAGTGATTTGCCATTTAATTCTCTGGCTCATTTTACAGATGAGGAAACTGAGGCAAATAGTGTTAAGAGACTTCTTGTAATAGTAATAGGGATTTGAAGATCTTTCCTGCCCCTTAATAAGCCTAATTTGAACTTCAGGACCATTCCCCATTTGAAAATATACTCTGCCCCCTAGTAGGCTGCATGTGGTCACAAGGTCACATGTGGTGGGAAGCTTGTTTATCAGGAAGGCACAACTTTTGTTATTTTGTAGTTAAGTGGGTCTCAAGTGTTGTGATGTTCTCTGACCGTGGAGAGGGATATATCTATATCTATATCTATCTGTATCTATCTATCTATATCTATATATCTATGTATCTCTCTCTCTCTCTCTCTCTCTCTCTCTCTCTCTCTCTCTATATATATATATATATATATATATATATATATATGTGTGTGTGTGTGTGTGTGTGAAGCCCAGATGTTGGTGCTTCTCTCTCTGGTAACTAACATTGTTGGTGCTTCTCTCTCTGGTAACTAACATTGTATGTATATATGTAATGGTCAGACAGCTAGAAACCCTGTCTGTTGGTCTGCTGAATTTTGTCATTTTCTCTGTCTGTATTTTTGTCTGCTTGTAACTTCTGTTTTGTATTCTCTGAAATTCAGGGTGCTGACTTTTTCCCCTGACCTAGGTAAATGATATATGTTTGATTGATTGAAGTGACATTGTTAACCCTTTTTGAGCTGCTTTCCTTTAGAAAAGCAGGTCAAAGAACCTGTTCTATCAGCTTCCTGGGTATGCTATGGTACTTGTTGCTATGCTTGTCCAGATTCAAGTGTTTGAGGCCATATTTGAACTCACAAATATGAATCTTCCTGTCTTCAGGTCAGGTGCTCTATCCACTATACCACCTACCTGCCCTAGAAGAGAGACAGAGATTTGGTAAAAATCTAAATACTTTATATGATTTTTTTTAGTACACACAGAGAGAACAGGTATATATTTAATATGTGCATTATTACATACATAAATATATGTATATATTTATAGAGTGCAATTTATAACACTCAAAGAAACATTAGTTACAGTCCCATGAATACTCAAGCAGTGGGAACCCTCTTCCAATCCATCATTATTTTAAAAACTCTTTCTGCTGGTGTACTGAGACAGGAAGAAACATCATAAATGAAGTTATGTATGTGGCTGTATTCACAGCTCCTCTGTGCTTGTGGAAACACTTATGAAATTTCCAACAGGGACCTCCCATAGCTCCACCAGATGCTTCTGAGTAACACATACTCTTCTGTTTTTCCTTCTTAATGAGGCTGACAGTTTTCTTAGAGAAGTATTTCTAATTTTCCTTGATACACCACAGGAAACATTTCTGGAGTTTTACCATTTACATCTTTTTTTTCTTCATTCCAGCTTAACTTTTTTCCCTAGGCAAAATTCTTAGCTGATGCTTACATTCTCAAAAATTATATATGGGTGGCATAACCAATCTGAATAAGAGATGGCATTTTTTAACTATCCAAACTTTTATCTTCAGTGAAACATCAATTTGGGGACTTGGAGTATAATATAGTGGATGCTCTATATTACTTGTTTGCCCTGTTTACATAGGCATCTTGAGACCATGCCCTGCATGACCTATTGTCTTGCTTTGGAAGGATAATAGTACTAGACTCCAGTTTTTTTTCTTTAACAGAGTAGGTGTAGTGGTGACCCAGAAGGCAGGAGTAGCCCTGGAGCTATCCATTTAATAAATATTTGCTATTGTTCAGTCATTCTAGTTGTTTCTGACTCTTTGTGACCCCATTTAGGGCTTTCTTGGCAAAGACACTAGAGTGGTTTGCTATTTCCTTCTCTAGCTCACTTTACAGATGAGGAAACTGAGGCAAACAGGGTTAAGTGACTTGTCTAGGGTCTCATAGCTTGTAAGTGTCTGAGATCAGATTTGAACTCAGGTTTTTCAGACTTCAGCCCTGGTGTTCTATCCATTGTGCCATTTAGCTGCCCCAATAAATAAATGCCTAGTGTGTATAGCAATGTGACACATATTGGGGATACAGAGAGGCATAAGATATGTAAAAAAAAAACTAGCAGTAAATATAAGACATTATGGGGGAAGAAGAAACATGCCATTTTAGAAACCTATTGGTTGACTAACATGATTGCTTTGTTCTTTTCACAGGAAGGATCTTTCCAAGTGCATTAACAGCCTGGTTGAGCAAACAAATAAGATAAACTGTTGAAATCCTCATTACAAGAAGTCTAGGAACTAGCTTTCCTCCTTTGGCAGAACTATTCCCCACCGGTCCAGTTGACTGTCTGCTCTGAATAGGTCTGAAAAGCAAATAAAAACAAAACTGGATAATGGAAGGAGAGTGGCTATTATCAGTGGACAGTTTTCCTTCATGCCATTAATTTTTTTTTTTTATTTTAGCTTGGTTCCTTACTTTATTTGACCTCCAGTCTTACAGACTCACTGGTGGGTGAGATTCTCCATGGATGCTCTAGGAACCAGGTTAAGGAATTCTGCCTCATGGAGTTTTCATTTATGATTTCTTGAAATAGAGCTTTGAAAAACTAGGCTTTGTTAAAGCCCATTGGGATTCAAATGGACCTATTTGCTTGTCTTTAATCCAAAATCACTCTGGTTCTCACTGATTGGCCAGTAATAGGTCCCAGCCCAAGCCTCACTCACTTTTGATAGCTCAGAGTGAGTGTAAATAACAATTGTTTATGTGCTGGCCAGAAACTCTGAGGATCTTCTCCTCTCAGATTGATTCTTTTTTCAAAACAAACTAGACCATCTTTTGCCTCAATTCTTACCTAGCCTTTAATTACTGAAAGAGCTTTACCTCAAACAAACTGAGACCTGGGAAAGACCTTAGCTTAAAAAGGCCAAGGTCTCCCACTGCATCCTGGGCCATGGCCAGCTGTCTTGATTTACATCTTTCCACTGGACCCAGGTGACTCCGGAGGACAGAATGAGGCTAATGGCTTTGCTCAGCTCTGCCTCACTTAAATCCAATTCACTTGAAAGTCAAAACATCCTCCTCCTGATCCCTTTGGTCCTCTTCAAGAAAAAAGAATGAGCAAAACAACAAAATACAACAAAGAATGTGACAAATGTCATAAAGATAGCATAAGCTGCTATTGTTCAAAAGAGGGAGAGATCACAGAACTGATGGAAAGGGAAAACTTTCTCTCTCTCTCTTTCTCTCTCTCTCTCTCTCTCTCTCTCTCTCTCTCTCTCTCGATTTGAACTCAGGTTCTCCAGACTCCAGGGCTAGTGTTCTGTTCACTGAGCCACCTAACTGCCCCTAATCCTCTGACTCTTACATCTGTGTTTCCCACTGCAACACACTGGGTCACTTAGATAAACTTTTCAAAAAGTTTAGCTTCTAGAGGAAACTGTCCCTTCTCTAGCATACTTTGCTTTTCACACCCCCTCCTTCACCCTCCCAATTCTCAAGTGTCTTTGCTGGGTGAAAACTTAGTAGAATGGGAAAACTTTTCTTTCTATAAGGATAAAGGTTAAATAACTTGGAAATTTTACTACATTGACTCAAATTCACATTAAAGTTTAAAATTACTGAATTTAAATGCCACCCCTTTCTCACTCTTTCTCCAATCATCAATATTTTTCTCTTTATTCCTTTTATCATGACCGGCTCTCAGGAGAGAATTTAAACTCAATTGACTTTACAAGAGGATGTCCTACTAATGCTGTGATTTTAGGCAAGAGTCATTCTATTTTTGAAGTCAGTTTACTTTTATATTTAAAAAATCATAGAATTTCAATAAAATGATAACATTTTAATGATCTTTATGGAATTTTGCTCAGTTTCCTTCTTCACAATGTCTATGCACAGTATATTATATGGTCTGTTTGTGCCTGATCTATATATGGTAGAGCCTTCCAAGCTTGTATTGATCTGATCAGCCAGTCAGACATCTTGTACCTTGACCCCAACATGGTGATGTCATTTTGGTCCTTTTCAAGAATGAAGGACAACAATCACCCACCCATGAGCCTTTGTTGCCCTTTGGGTGATCCTCAGTTGAGCTCTTTAGAGCCTTAGTATCTTTGGAGACAGTGAACAGTGATTCAGTCATAGAATACTTGAGGAATATTGGTATTACAAAAATGGGCTTTTGTTTCAGGGAGAGGCTAAAGGTCATTGAAAGAGCTTTGTATTTGCTTGGCTCCAAAGAAATTACATGAGAATACAACTCACCCAACTTCTTTTGAGAGGTCAGGGAAGGTGAATTCATAATTGCTGATCATTGCACCTACCATCATTCATTTTCCAATGTAGTGTTTGATTTTGGTGGTTTTTTTCTTCTCTTCCTTTTTTTATTTTATAAAGGATAACCCTGGGATGGGCTGAGTATGGAAGAGGAAGAATAAAGGGGTAAGTCTAGTCAATGTAAAAAAAGATATCAATAAAACTTTTTTTTAAAGAAAAGGTTAAAATAAAAATAGCTTTGCAATTTCCAGAATACAGTTCAGCCCACTCTTTTCCTTCTATTCATTTCTTGGCACAACTCACTTCTTATCTGATAAATTGATGGACAAGCTTTGTGGCTGCATAGCCTAGTCTGAACAATAGGTGTTCTTCATCCACTTGCTTTTTTGTGTAGATAAGAAAGTGGACAGGTGAAAAAGAAAATGGACTTATAATATGTCAGTCTGAAGTCTAACTGATAGACTATGTACTTCAATGGTACCTTTGTGATATGAAGAGAAGAAGAGAAATGCTTTTAGAATGTTGGGTAAAGTTCTCTAGTGAATTAGGGGAGGACAAAGACAAGAGTCAGGCAGGAAGGGCAGGCATGGATGGACTTTAATCTGCATTGTTAGAGGGAATGCTCATATCAATGTGTGAATAGATCCATTTGAATATCTCGAATATGACACATGGGAACAAAAAAAATTGGTCTTAGTCATGATTCATATTAAAGGGGGGAAATAATTTAAAAAAACTAGTTTTTAAAAATAAATCAAAATAGGAGAATAAGTTTTAAGTGGAGATTAGAGCTGTCATAATAATGTGGTCACTTTTTCTCTGGGTCTCAATTTCCCCCTTTGTAAAACAAGGGGATCAAATCTATTAATCCTACAGGTCTTCTTCATGTCAAATGAAGACTTTTTTTTGGCTTGATCTTATTGCTACCACATCAGGGAAAGAAGGCAGAAAGTGGAAGAAAAATAGAGAGGAACCATAATTTTCAATCCATGGCATTGACAGTGAAGGTATTCCCCAGATGTATTACTTCTAGGTGTGATTTGTCCCCTTTTTTTTCCACTATGTTTCTGAGTGAGCTGTTTTTTTCTCAGTGATTTACTTCTCTGAAAATCAAGCACTTCATATTCATTCAATTTTGTGCCTGTTCTGTGTTGAGAAAGGCATTGTTCATTGTAAATGGATGCCACTGGCATCTTTGGTTAGATTAAGGATAAATGAGATTTGAGCCTCCAGGCTTTGTTTGCCACTAAGAAAACCATAGGTGATGTAAACACAAGCAAACCTAGATGTAAACCATGCCAAAATGCACATTTGGGGTGGGGGTGGCCATGGTGTGTGGGTGTGTGTGTGTGTGTGTGTGTGTGTGTGTGCGCGCGCGTGTATGTGCGTGTGTGTGTAGGAGTTGGTTATCTGCCAGCCATGTTCATATTGTAATAATTAGTGCATTATTTACAGGAACTGGAATTGACCCTGAAAAGATTGTTTCAGCAAAGAGAGAATGAATAATTTTGATTCTCTTTTGAATAATAGTGGGTTTTGTAGCTCAGGTCCACTGAGGAATGTGTTTTGAACAAAGACCCAGCTTTCTGGACAGAACCGGCACAGCTGAAATTCTGCAGCCATTTAGAACATGAATAAAAGAGAACAAGGTCATGCTGGAACCTTAGAGACACAATCTGGCAGAGCTGGGCTGCTGGCTTTAGAGGTTGTTTAATCCAGCCTTTACTGAAGTCATGAGACCATTCTACAAAATCTTTAAGAAACAGTTATCCGGCTGACCCAGACTTAAGGACGCCCGGCAATAGGACACACTCCCTGCTGGAGGTAGCCCATTCACTTTCTGGACAGCTTGAGTTGGTAGGAAGCTTTTCCTCCATATGTTGCCTCTCTGGAACTTCAGCCATTGCTCCTACTTCTCTCCCCTAGGGCCAGGAAAAATAAATCAAATGCTTTTTCTATATGACAACCCTTCAATATTTGATGACAGTTAAAATTTCTCTAAGGACGGAAAGGTGGTGCAATGGATAGAATCCTGGGCCTGTAGTCAGGAAGACTTTATGAGTTCAAATCTGACCTCAGACACTTACTAGATGTGTGACTCTGAGCAAGTCACTTAACCCTGCTTGTCTCGGTTTCCTCATTTGTAAAGTGAGCTGGAGAAGGAAATGACAAACCATTTTAGTGTCTGTGCCACAACACTACCAGTCCTATTTGTAAGAGCAAAAACTAAAGACATACTAGTTGTCTAATGACTGGAAAATGACTGAACAAATAAAAGTATATGAATATAATGGAATTTTCTAGAAGAAATAATGAATATGAAAAATTCAAGGAAATATGGCAATGCAAAATAATACAGAGCAAGGAAAGCAGAATCAAATGAATGATGTACAAAATGATAACTGAAGATGATGATAACAAATCCATGTGGTATACACAGAAGGGGAATTAAAAATTGATCATGAAAAAAAAAGGACAGTGTGGATAGCACATTCATCACCAACATAACTACCAGCAAAAATCAGGTAAGGCCAAGAGCCTTGGGAGTACCAACATCCCCCAAAAACATTGTTAGGAAGTCTTCTTCTAGCCCACCCCAGCAACCAGCATCCCTGGAAACAATACCTGTGGAGGAGCCACCCAGTGGCTCTTGCTGTGGAGGCTATAGTCTATCTCCTTAGCAATCACAGCTACTAATAGCATAGAAAGTGATTTTCACCAAAATCCTTGGTGCTATGAAATGGTTCAACATCAGAAAAAATTTAAAAAATTTCTCTGAAAACGGCATTTAAAAAGATGCATTACCATTTGATTTCTTGCACCACCCCCCTAAAGACCATGGGACCTTCCTAACTGACTTGCACTGAAACCACATTATATATTCTATCTTCACCATCAGAATGGGAACTCCATGAAAACAGGGAATGCTTTGATTTTCTATTAGCATCCTCAGCCCTTAGAACAGTACTTTGCACATAATAAATGCTTAATAAATACTTTTTCATTCATTTATTCAAGGAAGCATGATACAGTGGATAGAGACTAGGAGTCAAGAAGAGAGGTTCAAATCTTGCTTCAGACTTAAGGACCGTAGGCAAGTCCTTTAACCTCTCTGTCTCTCACTTTCCTTATTCATCTCTCGTCTCTTCCAAATCTATATCTATCATTCTCTGATCTATGATATTTAGCTTTGTGCTTATACATGCCATTCTATCTGTAAAGCCATGCACGAGCAGCTTTCCAGAGGGCTACTGCTATGAACAGCTTTCAAAGTTCTGTTTACATAATATAGAAAATTCTCTATTTATCAATAACAAATCAGAGCAAAACATTCACAGAAAATCCAGGTACAGCATTCATCATGTCACAGATCAACAACTTACTAAAATTGCCACATAGTTTTCACCAAAGTGGTCACATAGTTTTAAACAAAGTACATACATTTAGTCAATCACAAAATCCTAAATTCAGTCACAAAGCACCAAATTCAAAGTTCTCCACCCCTAGGTCACAGTAAATCATATTCTTTTCAGTCAATACACAGTATCCAAGTAAAGTCTTCCTTCAGCTTGACTTGAGGCTGGCTCTCAATTTCCATGGTTCCTCTTCCATGGTCTCAGTTCCAACTGTCACCTGGATTCAAAGGCAGGCAGTTCCCAGTTCCTTGTCCAGTTCTTCATCCAGTTCCTTTTCTATATTGAAGTTCACAGTGTCTAGTCCACCTCAGGTCCTTCACAGTTCCTGTTTCCGGGAAGACAAAGCTTGACAGAGCCACAATAATATTCATTCACATTGCTGGCACCATCGTCAATTGACTATCTGCCTGTGAAATCAACTCAGACACACAACAAGGTGTGAGAACTCAACACAAATCATCAACATAGAAATAAACACAGACCCACAAACAAGCTCCAAGAGGTCAGCACAAACCATCAGTAACATCCCAGGACCTCCAAAACCCTCCTCCAGGACTTCTGTAAACAGACAACTAGAAAATACTCTTTCAGGGTTTCTAATCCAGGCTTCAAGTCCCAGGGCTTCTGTACAAAGCATCACAAACATCAACACAGAACAGACAAAAAAATACCACAAGTTTTCTCCTTCTTGACTCTGCACCACAAGAGTCCTCTTCTCAGTTCTGCTTTCTCTTGCTAAGATCTCTCCTTATATATAGTCTTAAAAGCTCCTCCCCTTCCTGCTGCAGGAGTTCATGAGTTCTAGGGCTCATAAGCTGTGGGGGTAACATGTTCTGTTTCTTAACAGACTTGATACAAGACTCAAAAGAAACTTGAACTGAAAAAAGGTGTTAATTCAATAGCTGAAACAAGGTGTGAACTACTTCTGTGCTTGCCAGTACACTATCCTATGCAACTCAGGTCCATGTCCTTCCATAGTCAGTCAACAAGCATTTGTCAAGCACTCTGCTATTTGCTGTGGATACAAAGAAAGGCATATATACAATCCCTGTCCTTAACGAGCCCACATTTTAATGGGGAGAGATATCATACAAAATAAGTGTAAAGAAGAGGTGATCTCAGAGGGAAGGCGTTAGCAATGAGAGGAAATGACATTTTGCCCATGATGGGATTTAAGTGGAGTATTAAAGAAGACTAGGGAATTGGAGAGGTAGAGGTGAGAGGAATAACATTCTCAGCATGTGGAATGTCCCAAAACGGAAGGGAATTAAGGAGGAGAATATGCTTTTAGAAGTCATCACACAGTATTGACCCAATGTATTGCAGTCTCTCTTCATGAGAATATCTGTGTACCTCTCAAGCTATCCACCTATAATCCTTAAATTTCTACAAATGACCAGGCCCTCTTCTTTTCTTAGCATATATATTTCTGTTTTATTTCTCCTGTTCTTAGAAAATTCTCGTTGATTATAATCCACACTCTGCTCACACCCACTGGGTGCTCCCCACTGGTCTCATGTAAGATTAATTTTCACTTTTTCAGAGATTGTTGGATTCCATGTCATAGCCATAAAACACTGGTAGAATAGCAGTATAACAAGATAGGCTTAATTTCCAGAAGAAGCTTGGGTTCACCAAAAATTTTTGTGAAGGTAATATAGCACTCTCTTCTTTTTGTTTAATTCTTGGCTAAGCCTTGTTTTTCATTTGTACTGTCTGTCCCAGATGATGACATTATTGGACCAGTTCTATAGGGTGTCAATTCAATTGTATGTCATAATCTAGTCAATTGATATTCTTCCTCCACTTGTTCTTTACTGTGTGGATTGTTGGGCCAAATTCTTTTGAATGGTTCTCTTCTAGGAGTTCTCTGAAGTGTTTTGGGGCTTGCTGCAATTATCACAATGTCATTTACTGAGTGGAACATCTGGAGTTCTGCAACATCTGCAGAGAATCCTTTTTAAACTTGGTGTTTTCACTGGATCTCCTCTTTTGCAGTGGTAATGGTAATAATTTATTTTCAAGCTTTGTTCCCTGACTCTTATTTATGCTCAGACAATCAGTGAATAAAGTTGTTTCTTTCATGATATTGTTATGATAATGGTAATTTGAAGATCTTCCCTAACATTAATAAATCCAGGGGAATTTGAAGACCTTTACTGCTTTGGAAATAAACTCTGCCCCCTAATAGGCTGAATGTAGTCACCTGGAGTCTGTGGTAGGAGGAGTTTGCTGAAGGCTGGAGCAGGGTCCACAGGAAGCTGGGAGTCAGGACTAGCTAGATTGGAAGGAGGAGAGCAGGAGTCCCAGGGAGTCAGTCAGGCTTGTGAGTAAATGTTGGCTTGTGGAAGGCTAAAGAATGGTGTGGCTCTCTGTGCTGTTATGGCTTATTAACTTCTTTGCTACTGTTATGGAATCAACTTACTGGTTTTGGGATTTTGTTTTCTGGTATGTGAATAAATGTATTGCTTCTGTATTCTATATGGAGAGTCTATTATATTTTGTGATCGAGCACTATGCAGATGTATTTATAGTGATTGTGGGCACTGTAAATATTGCATTGGCATTACAGATATCTTTAAAAGAATCATGAAATATTTGAATGCTTGGGCTGTAGACGTCTCTTTGGATGAAAACTTTAAGGAGGTATTTTGTTTTCCTGAACTAAATGCTTTTTCATAGTTAAGAAACAATAAGCACAGTGATATCGTATTCTCTGCCTCTCTCAGCCAATTGTGATGGGGAGATAAAAAGCATTTAAGTGACTTCTATGTCCCTGGCACTGTGCTAAGTGATTTACAAATATCTGAATTGGGGGGGTAAAGATGGAGGAGAAGAAACAGGACTTCCATGTGCTTCAGCTCCCACCTCCTCCAATTTATGTAAAAGGTGATTGAGCAAACTTTGGAGCTACAGAACCCACAAAATGACACAGAGAAGCTAATCTACTGCTGAGGACAGCCTGTCAGGGTGGCAGGAAGAGACAAGCACAGTGCTCTGGGAGCCAAACTGAGCCCCAAGTAAGGCAGAGGTTTTAGCCTCAAGGGGCCACAACGGGCCACTGGCTGGAGGGACTTCAGATCACCAGGAGCTATGGCAGTTTCCAGAATTATCAACACATAGATGCTAAGAACAAAGTGAGAGGTCAGTGCAGTGTGGAATTTTAGGATCAAGTAGTTTCAGGAGTGTGGTCAGCCTTTGCCCCCAGGGCAAGAAGCAGCATAGGTGTGGGAATTGTGCAGCTGCAGCCACATGGCTGCTTCAGAGCTCTGGGACTGAAGATTGTAGGGGGATCAAGCAACCAGTCTGAGGGGTAATCACTCTTGCTTTAACCTGCTTGGATCTAGATTGTGGTTTAGGGTGGAAGTCCTGGGGTGTGGAACCAGCTTGCCAGAGCATGTGGAGGCTTCAGAGAGGGCACCTTCGGCAGCTGAGAAAACCCCATCTATTGGGATGAAGCTACTCTGTCTGGTAGCAGAGTCCTACTGTGGCAAAAAGCCCAAAAGTCAAATAATTGAGTGGCAACATGAGCAAATGAGGGAAGCAAAGCAAGCAGAGCAACCCAAATTTACACTCCTATTTTGAGGACAAAAAGGATCAAGGCATGAAACAAGAGAAAGACAGCAAAGTCAGAACTCTTGAACCAAAAGCTTCCAAGAAAAATATGAACTGGTTACAGGTGCCATAATGGAGCTTAAGAAGTATTTTGAAGACCAAATAAGAGAAGTGGAGGAAAAATTTGGAAGACAAATGAAAATGATGAAAGAAAATTATGAAATGAGAGTCAACAACATGACTGAAGAAAATAACACCACAAAAATAGACTAACTCAAATAGCCAAAGAGGCTCAAAAAAGCAATGAGGAGAAAAATGCGTTAAAAAGCCAAATTTGCCAGATGGAAAAAGAATTTCACAAGCTCACTGAAGAGAATCATTCCTTCAGAATTAGATTGGAGCAAATGGAAAGTAGTGACTCTATGAGAAAAAAAAGATAATATTAAACAGATCCAAACAAATGAAAACAATAGAAGGCTATGTGAAATATCTCATTGGGAAAACGACTGACCTAGAAAATAGATCCAAGAGAGATAATTTAAAAATTATTGGACTACCTGAAAGCTGTGATCAAGAAAAGAACCTAGAAATCACCTTCAAGAAATCCTAAAGGAAAATTGCCCTGATGTTTTAGAATCAGAGGGCAAAATAGAGGTTGAAATAATCTACTGATCACCTCCTGAAAAGATCCCCAAAAGACAACTCCTAGTAATATTATATCCAGGTTCTGGAATTCCCAGATAAAGGAGAAAATATTATAAGCATCCAAGAAGAAACAATTTGAATATTGTGGAAACACAATCAGGATAACACAGGATCTGGCAGCTTCTACACTGAGGAATCGAAGGGCTTGGAATACGACATTCTGGAGGTAAAAGGACCTGGGATTAAAAGCAAGAATCACCTACCCAGCAAAACTGAGTATCATGTTTTAGGGGAAAATATGGTCATTCAGTGGAATAGAGCATTTTAAAGCATTCTTGATGAAAAAACCAGAGTTGAATAGAAAATTTGACATTCAGAATCAAGAAGCTAGAGAAACATGAAAAGGTAAACAGGGAAAAGAAATCATAAGGAACTTATCAAAGCTGAACAATTTACATCCCTACAAGGAAAAATGATAATTGTAACTGATGAAACTTTTCTCAGTATGAGAATAGTTGAAGGGTATAGAAATGTATATGCATGTATGTATGTATGTAAGTCTACATAGGAGAGTATATGGGCATATGAATACATATGTGAATGTGTGTCCATATGTGTATATGTATACATAGATAGAGGGGACAGGACCAATTGAATAGGAAGGGATGATATTTAAGAGATGAAAGAGGAATATAATGAGAGGAGATTGGGAGAGACAGAATAAGGTAAACTATCTCATATAGAAGAGTCAAGGAAAATGGTTACAATGGAAGGGAAGAACGTGAAGAAAAAAAGGGAATGGGTCAACCTTATTCTCATTTAATTTGGCTTGAATAAAGTATCTCATCCTACAGGAGAGTAGGGGGTAAGGGGATGAGAGGGGGGAATGATGGAAGGGAGAGCAGGCTTGGAGGGAGGGAATTTGGAAATGCCCACTTTTGAAAAGGGATAGTATCAAAGTAGAGAATAGAACAAGTGGGAGGTTGGATAGGAAGGAGGGAAATTTGATCAGTCTTTTACAATATATCCACTATGGAAATGTTTTGCATAGCTACACATGGACAATGTATACTGAATTGCTTATCTTCCCAGTAAGGTTTGGTGACAAGGGAGGAAGGGAATGAATCCAGAATTCAAAATTTTAAAATCAAATGCTTAAGAAAAAAACAAATATATACACTATCATTAATATTATTTTATATGTAACTGGAATATAAGATATACAGGCACTGGGGCATAGAGACCCACTATGTCCTACTGGAAAGTCAGAGGGTGTATGGAAGAAGATATAGGAGAGAGCAGATTGGAGGAGGGAGTATACAGTGAGATCAGTATTTGGTTTGGTGGGTAAGGGAAAAATGGGGAGAAAATTAGTAACTCAAAATCTTGTGGAAATGAATGATGTAAACTAGAAGTTAATAAAGCATTTGATTAAAAAAACACAATCCTAAAAACAACCCTGGGTGGTAAGTGCTATAATGGACTGCATTTTACACTTGAGAAAACTTAGGCAGATAAGGTTAAGAGTCATACAGCTGGTAAGTGTGTGAAGCCAGATCTTTGTCACTCCAGACCTGGTGCTCTATTCATTTTTTCACCTAGATCCATGGTAAAGCAAATATAGTAAAGGTATCTTAACATTTTAGAATAGATCTTGTGAAAACTGTCTTGCTCTATACCATCAATTCTGTGAGACCTTCATCAAGAATGTCCTCAAAGTATGTGTAGATACTTCTTTTTGTACATATATATTTTAAAACATTTGATTTTAAAACTTTGAATTCCAGATTTATTTCCTTCCTCCGTTGTCACCCACCCTTACTGGAAAGATAATTCATTATAGGTTGTACATGTGTAGCTATGCAAAACATTTCCATAGTGGATATATTGTGAAAGACTGACAATATTTCTCTCCCTCGTATTCCACCTCCCACTTGTTATATTCTGTACTTTGATCCTGTCCCTTTTCAAAAGTGGGTGCTTCCAACTTCCCTCTCCCCAGCCTGCCCTCCCTTCCATCACCCCCCTCTTATCTCCTTCCTCCTTACTCTCCTGTAGGGTGAGATACCCTTTTTAGTGTGTATGTCATTCCCTTCTTAAGCCAAATTCAATGAAAATAAGGTTGACCCATTCCCTTTTGCCTTCCTTGTTCTTTCCCTCCATTGTAACCATTTTCCCTTGCCTCTTCTATATGAGATAATTTACCCCATTCTGTCTCTCCCCATCTCCCCTCATTATATTCCTCTTTCACTGCTCAATTTCACCTTTTAAGTATCATCCCTTCCTATTCAATTGGTCCTGTGCACTCTATCTATGTATACCTATACACACACACACACACACACACACATATATACACACACACATTCACATATGTATTCATACACCCATATACCCTCCTATATAGACATATACACATATATACATACATACATACATACATATATATGTATATATATATATATATATACATATACATATATATATATACATACACACACACACACTTTTCTATTCCCTTCAACTATTCTCACACTGAAAAAAGTTTCATCATTTTTCCTTGTAGGGATGTAAATAGTTAAAATTCGATAAGTTTCTTATGATTTCTTTTCCCTGTTTACCTTTTTATGCTTCTCTTGCTTCTTGTATCTGAATGTCAAATTTTCTAAATTTTCAAATTTTCAAAATTCCAACTCTGTTTTTTTTCATCAAGAATGCTTGAAAGTCCTCTATTCTACTGAATGACCATATTTTCCCCTAAAACATGATACTCAGTTTTTCTGGGTAGGTAATTCTTGGTTTTAATTCCAGTTCCTTTGACTTCCAGAATATCAAATTCCAAGCCCTTCAATGCCTGAGTTTGGAAGCTGCCAGATCCTGTGTTATCCTGATCATGTTTCCACAATATTAAACTTATTTCTTCCTGGCTGCTTGTAATATTTTCTCCTTGGTCTGGGAATTCCAGAACCTGGCTCTAATATTCCTAGGAGTTTTTTTGTTTTTTTTTTTGGTATCTTTTTCAGTAGGTGTTTGGTGGATTCCTTTAACCCCTATTTTCCCTCTGATTCTAAAACATCAGGGCAACTTTCCTTTAGGATTTCTTGCAGGATGATTTTTTTGCTTCTTTTTTTGATTATGGCTTTCAGGTAGTCCAATAATTTTTAAATTATCTCTCCTGCTCAGTCATTTTCCCAATGAGATATTTCACATTGCCTTCAAATTTTTTCATTTGTTTGGATCTGTTTTATAGTATCTTGATTTTTGCTCCAATCTAATTTTGAAGGAATGATTCTCTTCAGTGAGCTTTTGAGATTCTTTTTCCATCTGTCAAATTTGGCTTTTTAAGGCATTGTTCTCCTCATTGCCTTTTTGAACCTCTTTTGCAATTTGAGTTAGTCTATTTCTTAAGGTGTTATTTTCTTCAGTCATGTTGTTGACTCTCATTTCATAATTTTCTTGCATTGTTCTCATTTCTCTTCCTATTTTTTCCTGCACTTTTCTTATTTAGTTTTCAAAATACTTCGTAAGCTCCTCTATGGCACCTGTAACCAGTTCATATTTTTCTTGGAAGCTTTTGGTTCAAGAGTTCTGACTTTGCTGTCTTTCTCTTGTTTCATACCTTGATCCCTTTTGTCCCCAAAATAAGAGTGTAAATTTGGGTTGCTCTGCTTGCTTTGCTTCCCTCATTTGCTCATGTTGCCACTCAATTACTTAACTTTTGGGCTTTTTGCCATAGTAGGACTCTGCTACCAGACGGGGAGCTTCATCCCAATAGATGGGGTTTTCTCAGCTGCCGAAGGTGCCCTCTCTGAAGCCTCCACATGCTCTGGCAAGCTGGTTCCACACCCCAGGACTTCCACCCTAAACCACAATCTAGATCCAAGCAGGTTAAAGCAAGAGTGATTACCCCTCAGACTGGTTGCTTGATCCCCCTACAATCTTCAGTCCCAGAGCTCTGAAGCAGCCATGTGGCTGCAGCTGCACAATTCCCACACCTATGCTGCTTCTTGCCCTGGGGGCAAAGGCTGACCACACTCCTGAAACTACCTGATCCTAAAATTCCACACTGCACTGACCTCTCACTTTGTTCTTAGCATCTATGTGTTGATAATTCTGGAAACTGCCACAGCTCCTGGTGATTTGAAGTCCCTCTAGCTATTGGCTGGTCAGCCCTGCCCTCAGGCTAAAACCTCAGGCTTGTGGGGTTCTGGGGTTGGCTCCCAGAGCACTCTGCTGGCCACTTCCTGCCAGCCTGCCAGGCTGACATCAGCTGGAGGTTTCCTTCTCTGTGTCATTTTTTGGTTTCTGTAGCTCCAAAGTTTAGAGTCTCCTTTTACATGAATTGGAGGAGGTGGAAGCCAGAGCCACATAGAAACCCTGTTTCTACACTGCCATCTTGACTCCTACTGCTGCAGATGCTTCTTATATAGATTTTGTATAGTTGTGAAAGCAGGTAGTTTACTAGTTATTGACAGCTACTCAATCACTTTTTTTAATATTAAGGAAAGAAGAAAACAAGGATTTCATTAAGGGCTTACTATGTACCGGGCACTGTGCTAAGACCTTTACAGATAATATCTCATTTAACCTAATTATCTTTTATTATTTCACTAATCAGATCTAGTATCCCAAGTGAAGGTAAGTCATCTCCCTCTCTGCCCCTCGCTTTTGTATCTTCCCTACCTTCATAAATCTTGTCAGTCAATTCCTTAACACTCTCAAAATTATGTTGCTTCCAGCTTGGATCTTTTCTATTTACTCATTATCCAACCTGTTTTCTTTTCCCATCTTTATTCCTTTTAATGTCATTTCTACCTCTTCAGAAGTCCATATTGGACAGTGAGGTTAGAATTCAAGTGAGTTAGTTAAATTTATCATCGTTGATGGTGAAAACTATTTGTGAAAATATATTTTTAGGTTTTTTCTTACTATTCTTCTTTTCTTTTTTGTCTTTCTCTCATTTTCAACCTTAAAAGCTTTTGAGATGACTTAGCTCAGTTTTATTTCTTGCCAAATTCCCATTAAATTAACTTTGACCTTCACTGTTTCTCCATGCTTTATGAGGTAATGCCAATTACAATTATTCATCATCTTTCTTTGTAATGTTTTATAGATTGGTTTAGAGTCTAAATCAATGTTGGCTTTGGTGGTCATCTCTGCTTGGAAATAAGTAAAGTGTTTGCTGACTAAAGTCTTCTTTTGTTCTTCTGTTCTCCTTGTCATGATAGCTGATTCACATTAGTTAAACTTCTATATAGAACTATTTTTAATAGATGTCAGTGGCATTTCTAAGAATCATTACCTAATTTTGTTAGTAATTATTAATTTCGATCTTAGCTCTAACTGTTCAGTAGTCTAACTTATTAGACAACTGATTCAAGGATAGGACTTCCACATCCATAATGAATTTCTTCCTGTCTTATAAAATGGAATCAATTTCATTTGTGTGTGTGTGATATTTGGTTCTTGCTATTTCTGATGGGCAGCCAAGTGGAACAATGGATAGAGCTTAGAACTAGAAAGTGAAGGGTGAAACCAAGATGGTGGAGAAAAGGCAGCAACTCACCTGAAATTTCCCTAAAACTCTTTTAAAACATTGAAATAATGTTATAAAACAATTCCTGGAGCAACAGAACCCACAGAAGGACAAAGTGAAATGATGTTCCAGTTAAAGGTCATCAGGAAAGATCTGTCACAACTGTGGAAGAGTGGAGCATAGTCCAGTGAAGACCTAGATACACCAAAGACCCTGGGTGAGCAAAGCAGGAGCAGGACTTGGGAGCCACTGAATCAGCAGTGGCAGTGGCTGCTTTTAGAACTCTCAGCCTACAGTAAGGGTATTGAATAGCTGATCAGAAGGAGATTATGGGGGTATCTTTGCTAACACTGAGGTAGGATTTGGATCTGGGTCATAGTCCTGGGTGACAGTAAAAGCATACCAGAGCTTGTGACCTCAGTAGAGTGGAAACTCTCATGACAGTTACAGGGAAGGAAAGAGTGCTTGTGGTCACTCACAGACCAGAGCACAAGCCAGTAGAATAGCAAATGCACCTCTCTTTGGATCATACTACCTTAGGAGAAGTGAAAACTTACAGGTCCCTAGAAATATCTCTGAAAATACCTACACGAAACCCTTGAAGCTTGTGACAGTGCACCCTCCACCCTAGAAGCAAAGCTCTATTTTTAACAAAGAGTTAAAAGTCAAGAAATAGGCTGGGAAAATAAGCAAACAATAGAAAAAAATTCTGACCATAGAAAAGTACTATGGGGTAGTGTTAACAGGAATTTGAAGCTCTTTCCTTCCCCTTAATAAGCCTAAGGGAATTTGAAGATTTTCCCTGATCTGAAGATGTCTGCCCTTAATAGGCTGAATTAATCACATGGAGCCTGTGATGGGAGGAGTTTGCTGAAGGGTGGAGCAGAGCCCACAGGAAGCTGGGAGTCAGAGAAGTTAGAGTTGGAGGGAAGAGAGGACATACCCAAGGAGATAGCTAGGCTTGTGAGTGTTTCTTATGGGAAAGCTAAAGGGTGCATTATAGACTTTGGGACTAGTGGGAAGATCGAGTTGGCCTCGTTCCCCTGGGAGCGAGAAGTCACTGAGGAGCCACAACACAGCTGCAGTCACTGGACAGCTTAGGCTCCTGGCCTGCAGACTGTGGGAGGACCAGGTGATCAGTCTTTGGGGTAATCACTCTTGATTTAACCTTCTTGGATCTGGATTACAGCAGTCTGTGGTGGAGATCTTGGGGTGTGTGACCAGCTTGCCAGAGTATGTGGAGGCTTCAGCGAGGGCACCCAACTAATACCTCCAGAAGCTGAGAAAACCCCAACATTTGGGACAGAAGTGTCTGCTGGCAGAGTCCTACTGTGGCAACAAGCCCAAAAGTCAAGTAATTGAGTGGCAACATGCCTAGGCAAAGGAAACAAAATAAACAGAAAAATTCAACATTAGACTCCTATTTTGGGGGCATAGAGAATCAAAGCATGGAACAGGAGGAGGACTGTGAGGTCAGAACTCCTGTACCAAAAGCCCCAAATGAAAATAGGAGCTGCTTACAGGCCATAGAGGACCTAAAGAAGCAGATAAGAGAAGTGGGGGTAAATTGGGAAGAGAAGTGAGAAAGATGCAAGAAAAGTATTAAACGAGAATCAACAACCTTACGGAAGAAAATAATGCCTTAAAAATAGACTAACTCAAATGGCAAAAGAAACTCAAAAAGGCAATGAGGAGAAGAATGCCTTAAAAAGCTGAATTTGCCAGATGGAGAAAGAATCTCAAAAGCACACTGAAGAGAATCATTCCTTCAGAATTAGATTGGAGCAAATGGAAGCTAGTGACTTTGTGAGAAATCAAAATGCTATTAAGCAGATCCAGACAAATGAAAGAATAGTAGACAACGTGAAATATCTCATGGGAAAAACCACTGACCTGGAAAATAGATCCAGGAGAGACAATCAAAAATATTAGACTACCTGAAAACCATGATCAAAGAAAGAACCTAGAAATCATCCTTCAAGAAATTCTCAAGGAAAATTGCCCTGATGTTTTAGACCCAGAGGGTGAAAGAGAGGTTGGAAGAATCCACCAATCGCCTCCTGAAAAAGATCCCCAAAAGAAAACTCCTAAGAATATTACTGCCAGGTTCCAGAATTCCAAGATCAAGGAAAAATACTACAAGCAGCCAGGAATAAACAATTTCAATATTGTGGAAATACAATCAGAATAGGACAGGACCTGGCAACTTCTACACTGAGGGATCTAAGGGCATGGGATATGATATTCCAGAGGGAAAAGGAGCTGGGATTAAAACCAAGAAACACCTACCCAGCAAAACTGAGCACCTTGTTTCAGGGGAAAACATGGTCATTCCGTGGAATAGAAGACTTTCAAACATTCTTGAGGAAAAAGCCAGAGTTGAATAGAAAATTTGACATTCAGACACAAGAAGCAAGAGATACTTGATAAGGTAAACAGGGAAAAGAAATCAAAAGGAACTTACCAAAGTTGAACTATTTACATTCCTACATGGAAAAAAATAACTGACTGATGAAACCTTTCCCAGTATGAAAATAATTGAAGAAGGGTATACAGGCATATGAATACATATGTGAATGTGTGTATATATGTTCACAGGTAAACATGGATAGAGGGCACAGGTCAAATTTGATGGGAAGGGATGATACTTAAGGGGTAAAATTAAGAGGTGAGAGAGGAATGTGGCAAGAGGAGATGGGGAAGACGGTGGGGGGGGGTAAATTATCTCATGTAGAAGAGGCAAGGGGAAATAGTTGCAGGGGAGGGGAAGAACAGGAAGGCAAAAAGGCAAAACCATATTCTCATTGAGAGAATGACATACATACTAAATAGGATATCGCACCTTGTAAGAGAGTAGGGGGGAGGGGTATGACAAGGGGGATGACGGAGGGAAGGGCAGGTTGGAGGCACCCACTTTTGAAAAAGGACAGCATCAAAGCAGGGAATGGAAGAGGTGGGGGATGTGATGGGTGGGAGGGAAATATAGTCAGTCTTTTACAATATATCTACTATGGTAATGTGTTGCATAGCTATACATGTACAACATATACTGGGAGTGGGGGACAAGGGAAGAAGGAAATGGATGTGGAATTCGAAGTTTTAAAATTAAATGTTTCAAGTATATATAAATACTATTATTAATACTATTTTGCATGTAATTGGGAGATAAGATGTGCAGGCATTGGGGCACAGAGATTCACCTTGCCCTAATGGCAAAGTCTAAGGGGGTATGGGAGAAGATATAGGAAAGAGCAGATTGGATGAGGGGATATCCTTTGGGACTGCTATTCTGGGGTTGTGGGTAGAGGAAAAATGGGGAAAAATTGTAACTCAAAATCTGGCGGAAATGACTGATGTAAACCAGAAGTTAATAAAGCATTTGAAAAAAAAAAAAGCTGAATTTACCAGATGGAAAAAGAATCTCAAAAGCTCACTGAGGAGATTCATTCCTTCATCATTAGACTGGAGCAAATGGAAGCTAGTGACTTTATGAGCAATCAAGATACTATTAAACAGATCCAAGCAATTGAAAGAATAGAAGGCAATGTGAAATATCTCAGTGGAAAAACCAGTGACCTGGAAAATAGATCCAAGAGAGATAATTTAAAAATTATTGGACTACCTGAAAGCCATAATCAAAGAAAGAACCTAGAAATCATCCTTCACGAAATTCTCCAGAAAAATTGCCCTGATGTTTTAGAACCAGAGGGCAAAATACAGGTTGAAAAAGATCCCCAAAAGAAAACTCCTAGGAATATTATAGCCAGATTTCCAGAATTCCCAGATCAAGGAGAAAATATTATAAGCAGCCAGGAAGAAACAATTTGAATATTGTGGAAATGCAATCAAGATAGCAGTTTCTACAAGAGGGATTGAAGGGCTTGGAATATGATATTCTGCAGGTCTAAAGAGCTGGGATTAAAACCAAGAATCACCTACCCAGCAAAACTGAGTATCGTATTTCAGGGAAAAATATGGTCATTCAGTGGAATAGAGGACTTTCAAGCATTCTAGATGAAAAAACCAGAGTTGAATACAAAATTTGACATTCAGATACAAGAAGCAAGAGATGCTTGAGAAGGTAAACAGGGAAAAGAAATCATAATGAACTTATCAAAGTTGAACTACTTACATTCCTACATGGAAAAATGATAACTGTAACTGATGAAAATTTTCTCATTATTTTCTCATTATGAAAATAGTTGAAGAAGGGTATATGGGCATATGAATGTCAATATGTGCATATATGTTTACAGTTGTGCATAGATATATGGCACAGGTCGAATTTGATAGGAAGGGATGATACTTAAAGGTGAAATTAAGAGGTGAGAGAGGAATATTAAAAGAGGAGATTGGAAGAGACAGAATGGGGTAAACTATCTCATAAAGAGGAGGCATGGGAAAATGGTTACAAGGGAGGGGAAGAACAGGAAGGCAAAAAGGCAAAACCTTATTCTCATTGAATTTGGATCAGGGAGAGAATGACATACATACTAAACAGGATATTTCACCCTATAGTAGAGTAGCGGGGAAAGGGATGAGAAGGGGGATGATGGAAGGGAGGGAGGGAGGGAAGTTGTAAGCACACACTTTTGAAAAGGGACAGGATCAAAGTAGGGAATGGACCAAATGGGAGGTGGGATAGGAGGGAGAGAAATATAGTCAGTCTTTTAAAATATATCTACTATGGTAATGTTTTGCATAGCTACACATGTACAACATACACTGAATTGCTTATCTTCCCAGTAAGCGTGAGTGACAAGGGAGGGAGAGAATGAATCTGGAATTCAAAGTTTTAAAATCAAATTTTTAAAAATACATAAATACTATTATTAATACTATTTTACATCTAATTGGGAAATAAGATATATGGGCATTGGGCCACAGAGATACTCCTTGCCCTATTAAAAAAAGTTGAAGGGGGTATGGGAGACTATATGTGAGAGAGTAGATGGGATGTGGGGATTTCCTGTGAAACTGCTATTCTGGGGTGGTGGGTAGGGGGAAAATAGGGAAAAATTGTAACTCAGAATCTGGTGGAAATGAATGATGTAAACCAGCAGTTAATAAAGCACTTGGGGAAAGAAAAAAAAAGAAGAAAAAAAAGGATGTTGTAGCTTACTGCTGTGCTATGGTTTATTACCTTCTCTGTTACTATGATGTATTCGGTTTCCTGGTGTTGGGATTTCACTTTATTGTGTCTGGATAAATGTTTTGCTTTTGTCTTCTATATGGAGAGTTTGTTATATTTTTCTATTCAGAATTAGACTGGCATATTCACAGTCACTTTTGGGGCTGTGGATATTGTGTTGGCACTGCATGTGGTGACAAGGAACAACAAAGCACACAAATGTCCTACATCCAAAGCCTCCAAGTAAAATATGAAGTGGTCATAGATCATGGAAGAGCTCAGAAAGGATTTTGAAAATCAAATAAGAGGTAAAGGAAAAATTGTGAAGAGAAATCAGAATGATGCATGAAAATTATGAAAAAAGAGTCAACAGCTTGGTAAAGGAGACACAAAAAAATACTGAGGAAAATAACATCTTAAAAAACAGACTAGATCAAATGATAAAAAGAGGTACAAAAAAGCATATGAGGAGAGGGATGTCTTAAAGAGAAGAATTGGTCAAATGGAAAAAGAGGCACAAAAATTCACTGAAGGAAAAAACTTAGAAAGTAGAATTGGCCTAATGGAAAACAAGGTACAAAAGGTCACTGAAGAAAATAATTCCTTAAAAATTAGACATCAAGAATCACTCTTACAAAGTCAAAAGAATTAAAAATAGAAGGCAACATGAAATATCTCATTGGAAAAACAAATGACCCATGATATATATGCAGAAGAGATGATTTAAGAAGTATTGGTCTCCCTGAAAATCATGATAAAAAAAAGAGCCTGGACAGTATCTTTCAAGAAATCATCAAATGATACTGCCCTGAGGTCTTAGAACCAGAGGGTAAAATACTCATTGAAAGAATCAACCAATTCCTCCATGAAAGAGATACCAAATTGAAAATGGCAAGGAATATTATAGCAATTCCAAAATTATCAGATCGAGGTGAAAATACTGCAAAGTAGTCAGAAAGAAGCAATTCAAATATTGTGGAACCACAGTCAGGATAACACAGGACCTTGCAGCTTCTACATTAAAAGATCAGAGGGCTTGGAATATGATATTACATAAGGCAAAGGAGCTTGGATTCCAACCAAGGAAGAACTAATTAGTGAAACTGAGCATAGTCTTCCAGGAGAGAAGATGGACACTCAACAAAATAGGGGACTTCCAGACTTTCCTGATGAAAAGACCAGAGTCCAAGGGAAGAGTTGATCTTCAAATATAAGACTTAAGAGAGGCATAATAAGTTAAATAGGAAAGGGAAAAAACATGTTATTAAATAAGGACAAAATGTTTACATCCGTACATGAGAAAATGATACTTAAACTCTTGAGAACTGTAACTTTATTACAGTGTATAGAAGGGAAATTTATGTAGACAAAATGGGTGGGTTTAAGTTGGTTTTGATGTGATGATAAAAAACCTAATTAAGTGCTGAAGAAAGATTCTAATGGGAGGAGAGAAAAGGAGGAGAAAAAGGGATATATTACATGACATGAAGAGGCACAAAGACATATTACAGTAGAGGGAAAGAAGGGAGGGAGATGAGCATTGTTAAAACTTTATTCTCATTGGATTTGACTCAAGGAGGGAATAACATACTCAGTTACATAGAGAAATCTAACTTTTCCTATAGGCAGTTGGAAGGAAAATCGGAAAGAAAAGAGACGGGGCCTAATAGAAGGGAGGGAAGATTGAAAGAGGTGGTGGTCAAAAACAAAACTCTAGTGGAGAGGGAAAGAGAGAAAGGAGATAGAAAAGTATAAACAGGGAGGGGGAATAGGATGGAGAGAAAGACACAGACAGAAATCATAACTGTGAATGGGATGAACTCTCCCATAAAACAGTATGGATTAAAAATCATAATTATACAATATGTTGTTTTCAAGAAACCCATTTGAAAAAGAGCAATATACACACAATAAATTTAAAAGGCTGGAGTAGAATATAATTTGAATTATATTCTAGATATAATTATGAGCAGAATATAAATATAATTTGCTTCAGTTGAAGCAAAAAAAAAAAACAGGGATGGAATCCTGGTCTCAGAAAAAGCAAAATCAAAAATAGATCTAATTAAAAGAGATACGGAAGGAAACTATATCCTGCCAAAAGGTACCACAGACAATGAAGCAATGTCATAACTAAACATATATGCACCAAGAAGTATAGCATCCAGATTCTTAGAGGTGAAGTTAAGGGAGTTACAGGAAGAAATTGAGAGCAAAACTATGCTAGTCGGGGACCTCAACCTCCCCCTCTCTGAACTAGATAAATCTAAACAAAATAAATCAGAAAGAAGTTAAGGAGGTGAATAGAATTTTAGAAAAGTTAAATACGGTAGACCTCTGGAGAAAATTGAATAGAAAGGCATATATTTTTTTCTCAATGGTACATGGCTCCTACACAAAAATTACCCATGTACTAGGGTATAAAAATCTCACAATCCAGTGCCAAAAGGCAAAAATATTAAATGCACCCTTTTAAAATCATAATGCAATAAAACTATATGTAATAAAGGGCCATAGAACTATAGATTAAAAATCAATTGAGAACTAAATAATCTAATCCTAAAGAATGAGTGGATCAAACAATGAATCATAGAAACAATCAATAACTTCACTCAAGAGAATGACAATGAGACAACATATCAAAACTTATGGGATGCAGCAAAAGCAGTTCTTAAGGGAAGTTTTATATCTCTGAATGCTTACATGAATAAAACAGAGAAATAGGGGATCAATGAATAGGGCATGCATCTGAAAAAGCTAGAAAAAGAACAAATTTAAAATCTTCAATTAAATAACAAATTAGAAATGCTGAAAAGCAAAGGAGAGATTAGTAAAATTGAATTAAGAAAAGGCTCATGATGGAAAATGCTATCCACATGCAGAGAAAGAACTTTGGAATATGAAGATAGAAGCATACTTTCTGCTTTCTCTCTCTTTTTTTGTTTTATTTCTTCTTCCTCATGGTTCATTCCATTGGTTATAATACTTCTTTGCAACGTGACTAATGTGAAAATGTTTAAGGTGAATATAAATGTGAAGCCTACATCAGATTGTATGCCATCTTGGGGAAGGAGAAGAGAATGGAGGAGGAGAAAATTTAAAACTCAGAAGCTTGTGGAACTGAATTTTTGAAACTGAAGATAAATAAATTTTAAATTAGAATGGAGCAAATGGAAGCCAATGTCTTCATGAGAAATCAACAAACAATAAAACCAAACAAAAAATTAAAAAATAGAAGATAATGTGAAATATCTCATTGGAAAAACAACTGATCTGGAGAATAGATCCAGGAGAGAGAGTTGTAAAAGAATTGTACAACCTCAAAGTTATGATCAGAAAAAATAGCTTGGAAATCATCTTTCAAGAAATTATCAAGGAAAACTGTCCTGATATTCTAGAATCAGAGAGTAAAATAGAGATTGAAAGAATCTGCCAATCACCTTTTGAAAGAAATCTCAAAACAAAAACTGCCAGCAATATTCTAGTCAAATTCCAGAGCTCACAGGTCAAGGAGAAAGTATTGCAAGCAGCCAGAAAGAAACAATTCAAATATCATAGAGCCACAACCAAGATAACCCAAGATTTAGCAGCTTCTGCATTAGAAGATTGGAGGGCTTAGAAAATAATATCCTGAGGGCAGAGCCAAGATGGCGGAGTAGAAACTGCGTGTCCAAGCGACTGTCCCCCCAGATCACCTCTAAACTATGTAAAAGGGGACTCTGAACAACTTCTGGAGCCACAGCATCCACAGAACGACACAGAGAAGCTAACTTCCCTCTGAGGACAGCCCAGCAGCCCTGCAGGAAGGACCAGAGCAGTGCTCTGGGAGCCTGCAGCACAGTGCAGTGTGCGGGGAGCTGAGCACAGGTCTGCCTGAGTGGTGGTTTTAGCCCCAGGGCGGCAGGGCTAGCAGCCGGCTGGAGGGACCCCAGAACACCAGCAGCTGTGGTGATTCCAGAATTATCAACATAGACATGCCTAGGACAAAGTGAGAGGTTAGTGCCCTATGGACTTTGGGACCAGTATTTGGGGAATGCATCAGCTTCCTCCCCTGGGGGCTAGAAGCCACTGAGGAGACACTCCATTTTGTAGTTTTCAGAGGCAGCTCCAGCTCCTGGCCTGTCAACTGTAGGGAGATCCAGAGATCAGTCTTGGGGGGTAATCACTCTTGCTTTAACCTCCCTGGATCTGGATTGTGATCTGGGGTTGAGGTCGTGGGTGGGTTTCCAACTTCCAGAAATGGAAGTTGTCCCCCACACGTTCGGGACAAAAGTTCCCCTGTCTGGTGGCAGAGCCATAGTGTGGCAACAAGCCCCAAAGTCAAGTAATTAAGTGGCCACTTGCCAAGGCAAAGGAAACAAATTAAACAGAAAAATGCAACCTTAGACTCCTACTTTGGGGGCAAAGAGGATCGAAGCATGGAACAGTCAGAGGACTGTGAGGTCAGAAATCCTGCTCCAGAAGCCCCAGAGGAAAGTATGAGCAGGTTGCAGGCCATAGAGGACCTTAAGAAGGACTTTAAAAATCAAATAAGAGAAGTGGATGAAAAATTGGGAAGAGAAATGAGAAGGATGCAGGAAAAGTATGAAATGAGGGTCAACAGCCTGACTGAGGAAAACACCTTAAAAAATAGACTAAGTCAAATGGCAAAGGAGGCCCAAAAGGACAATGAGGAGAAGAATGCCTTAAAAAGCAGAATTTGACAGATGGAAAAAGAATCTCAAAAGTTCACTGAGGAGATTCATTCCCTCAGAGTTAGACTGGAGCAAATGGAAGCTAATGACTTTATGAGAAATCAAGATGCTGTTAAGCAGATCCAAACAAATGAAAGATTAGAAGGCAATGTGAAATATCTCATGGGAAAAACCACTGACCTGGAAAATAGATCCAGGAGAGACAATTTAAAAATTATTGGACTACCTGAAAGCCATGATCAAAGAAAGAACCTAGAAATCACCCTTCAAGAAATTCTCAAGGAAAACTGCCCTGATGTTTTAGATCCAGAGGGCAAAATAGAGGTTGAAAGAATCCACAGATCACCTCCTGAAAAAGATCCCAAAAAGAAAACTCCCAGGAATATTATAGCCAGGTTCCAGAACCCCCAGATCAAGGAGAAAATACTACAAGCAGCCAGGAAGAAACAATTTCAATATTGTGGAAACACAATCAGAATAGCACAGGACCTGGCAGCTTCTACACTGAGGGATAGAAGGGCATGGAATATGATATTCCAGAGGGCAAAAGAGCTGGGAATGAACCCAAGGGTCACCTACCCAGCAAAACTGAGTATTTTGTTTCAGGGGAAAATATGGTCATTCAGTGGAATAGAAGACTTTCAAGCATTCTTCAAGAAAAAAAACAGAGTTGAATAGAAAATTTGACATCCTGATGCAAGAAGCAAGAAATGCCTGAGAAGGTAATCAGGGAAAAGAAATTAAAAGGAACTTATCAAGGTTGAACTATTTACATTCCTATATGGAAAAACAATAACCGTGACTGATGAAATCTTTGTCAGTATGAAAACAATGGGAAAAGGGTGTATGGTCATATGAATACATATGTGAATGTGTGTATATATGTTTACAGTTACATGTGGATAGAGGGCATACGTTGAATTTGTTGGGAAGGGAGGATACTCAAGGGGTGAAATTATGAGGTGAGAGAGGAAAGTGGCAAGAGGAGATGGGGAGAGACAGGGTAGGGTAAACTATCTCATATAGAAGAAGCAAGGGGAAGTGGCTGCAAAGGAGGGGAAGAATAGGAAGGCAAAAAGGCAAAACCACATTCTCATTGAATTTGGTTCAGGGAGAGAATGACATACATACTAAATGGGATATCTCAACCTGCAGCAGAATAGGGGGAAGGGGGATGAGAGGAGGGATGATGGATGGGAGGGCATCCTTGGGGGGAGGGGAGGTTGGAAGTACCCACTATAGAAGAGGGACAGGATCAAGTAGGGAATGGACCAGGTGGGGGGTGGGATGAGTGGGAGGGAATTATAAGCAGCCTTGTACAATGTATCTACTATGGTAATGTTTTGCATAGCTAGACATGTACAACATATACTGAATTACTTATCTTCCCAGAGGGAATGGGTGACAAGGAAGGGAATGGATCTGAAATTCGAGGTCTTAAAATTAAATGTTTCAAATATATATAAATACTATTATTAATACTCTTTTGCTTGTGGTTGGGAGATGTGCAGGCATTGGAACAGAGAGATTCACCTTGCTCTAATGGAAAAGTTGAAGGGGGTATGGGAGAAGATATGGGAGAGCAGACTGGAGGAAGCGATATCTTGTGGGACTGCTATTCTGGGAGAGTGGGTAGGGGAAAAACAGGGGGGGGAAATAATTTTAACTCAAAATCTGGCAGAAATGAATGATGTAAAACAGAAGTTAATAAAGCATTTGTTTAACAAAAATAAAGAAAATAATATCCTGAAGGGCAAAGTAGCTAGGATTACAACCACGAATCACCTACCCAGCAAAACTGAATGTAATCCTTCAGGGGGAAAATAGAAATTCAATGAAATAGAGTTATTTTAAGCATTCTTAATGAAAAGACCAGAGATGAATAGAAAATTTGACTTTCAAATACAAGACTCAAGAGAAACATAAAAAAGGTAAACAAGAAAGGGACATCATAAGGGACCTAATGATGTTAAACTGTTTACATTCCTACATGGGAAAGAGATACTTGTAACTCATAAGAGCTTTCTCATTCTTAGGGCAATTAGAAGAAGTATATATAGACAGAGGGCACAGGTGTGAGTTGAATATGAAGGGATGATATCTAAAAAACAAAATTAAGGAGTCAGAGAGGAATGTATTGGGAGAAAGAGAAAGGGAGAGGTAGAATGGGATAAATGATCTCGTATCAAAGGGACAAGAAAAGCTTTTGCAGTGGAGGGGAAGAGGAGCCAGGTTAAGGGGATTGTGTGAATCTTACTCTCATCAGGATTAGCTCAAAGAGGGAATGATAAGTAAACTCAGTTTGGTATAGAAATCCATCTTACCCTACAGGAAAGTAAGAGGGGAAGGGGATAAGAGAAAGGAGGGGATGATAGAAGGGAGGATAGATTGAGGCAGGAAGGTAGTCAGAAGCAAAACACTTTTGAGGAAGGACAGGGTGAAAGGAGAGAGAGAATGTTATAAATGGGTGGGGGAATAAGATGGAGGGAAATAGCATTAGCAATAGTAACTTTGTAAAAAATTTTGAAGCAAGTTTGTCTGATAAAGGCCTTATTTCTCAAACATGTAGATAACTGGGTCAAATTTATAAAAATAAAAGCCACCCTCCAATTGATAAATGATCAAAAGATATGAACAGTTTTCAGATGAAGTAATCAAAACCATCTATAGCCATATGAAAAAATGCTCTAACTCACTATTGATTGGAGAGACGCAAATTAGAACAATTTTGAGGTGCTACCTCATACTTATTATGTAGGGTAATATGGGCAGAAAAGGAAAATGAGAAATGTTGGAGAGGGGATGTGGGAAATATGGGGGATTAATGCAGTGTTGGTGGAGTTGTGAATTTATTCAACCATTCTGTAGAGCAATTTGGAACAATGCCCAAAGGGTTATAAACTTTTGTGTGTATAAACCCTTTGACCATGCAATATCACTACTAGTTCTATATCCCCAAAGACATAAAAGACAAAAAAGAAAAGGACTTACATGTGGAAAATATTTTCTGGTGTCAAAGAATTGGAAATTGAAGGGATGCCCATCAACTGGGGAATGGCTGAACAAATTGTGGTATATGATTATGATCGAATACTATTTTGCTATAAGAAATGATTAGCATGATGCTCTCAGAAAAACCATAAAAAACTTATGTGAGCTGATGCAAAGTGAAATGTACTGTTTACAGAGTAACAGCAATATTATAAAGATGATCAGCTGTGAATGACAGCTATTCTCAGCAATACAATGATCCAAGACAGTTCTGAAAGACTTACAATGAAAAATGCTATCCATCCTCAGAGAAAGAACTGATGCTGTCTGAATACAGACTGAAGCATTCTTTTTTTTAGCTTTATTTTTCTTGAGGGTTTTTTTTGTCTGGTCTGCATTTTCTATCACAACATGACTCATATGGAGATGTTTTGCATGGCTACACTTGTATAACCTATGTTGAATTGCTTGCCTTCTCACTAAGGGGTTGGGGTGGGGAGGGAGAAGGCACATGATTTGGAACCCAAAATCTTAAAAATATATGTTAAATACTATTTCTACATGTAACTGGGGAAAAATGAAATACTAAATAAATCTTTAAAAAAGAAAAGAAGAGTTTATGGGGTACAAAGTCTCAAGTACTATGAATGTGGAGTTTGTTCTGTATCACTAGCTCTTGGATTGAGTCCTATTTTGCTTAAATTGAGTTGATTTCTTTTGGAATACACTGCAGGTTCATGAGTAAAGTCATCCTGGGGTTCTTATAAAAACTTGTTTGTTTCTCAAGTCTTTGAGCACATTTTCAAGGAAATACTTAATACAAGATTTATTTGAAGTGAAAATAGCTTTTAGGTCTTGTTTATGAAGGATAGAAAGCATGGCTTGAAGGAAAATATCTTTCCATGAAAATTACCAGGTATATGCCATCACTCATAAATTATCTGACCAAAAGTAAGATGACATTATATGGTATAGCATGATCCATTATGAAAAAGTCAGTTTAGGAGTAAGAACAAACGGTCACAATGTATGATGCTGGTAGAATTTGCTGCTGTGTAGAAGTTTAGATCGTAAACATTTAAAATCAGATCATTTGCAAAGGAGAGTCAGCATTGGGCAGGATGGAGAGCAGAAATTTGCACTAAAATACTATCAATGGAGCTATGGGTGCGGTCTGACCATTCTATAAAGAAATTTGGAATTATGCTTAAAAATGAAAAGAATGTCTATACCTTTTGAAACAGAGATCTCATTACTAGATGATTATGATAACAAAGTCAAAGACAGAAAGAAAGGAGATGAAGTTTTCTTTTACACCAAAATATTCATAGCAACACTTTCCATGAGAGGAAACAACGGGAGACAAAGTGTAGATACAACTTGTGGCACATGAATGTAGTATATAGTGCCCTAAGAAGGTGGCTAATTGGAAGATGAATCACTTAGGTTGGTTGGAACCTTGCTAGAAGAGAGAGGAAAATCTAAATACAAACTGACTTTATGCTTCCAAGGAAAGGTAAATACCTCCAAAGAAATTATGATATACCTGCTAAATTTGACTGTAAATGTACTAATAATCTTGTATCACCAAGGCTATATTCATAGCATTGATGGTGACTATGAATATGCCAACATAGTTCTGAATTGGAAAATATAACAGATTCTCCACATAGAAGACAGAAACAAAACATTTATTCAGACACCAGAAAGCCAAATCCAGCATAGCAGCATAACATACACCTTATCACCACAGGGAGCAACACCATACCTAGTTGTCACCCTGCCTTTATCCTCTCCTCCCTCCATCTAACTGCTCTGAGCCCCACTTCTCCCACCACAGGTTATACATAATTACATTTGGACTCTTAAGGAGAAGGGAAGATCTTCAAATTACCATTGCTATTACATTCAGCACTAAGATCTTTCATGGCCCTTGCATAGGTCAATGGGACTTTAGTGGTAACTGGTGTCAATAGAACTTTACAACAGTATAACAGGGATAGCAGAAAATAAGCACATAAAACAAGATCTTACAATGGGGCTTGAGCAAAGCACCCCAATATTCCCCCCTTGAACAAATGGGGCTCAAAATCTTGGGGTAACAGGTAAAGGTCTCTTCTTCCATAGTTACTTCTTGCTAAAATTGGACATAGAGCTGTCCCTGCCCCAAGAGGTCCCATTTAAGAGTTGAGTTCTTTAGCTGGCATCTGGAGCTGGGTTGACACCAGGTCCAGAAGTGACACATCACCATCATGGACAAGGGCTTACATCTGGCTTAAGTGATCAGACAGGTGAAAGGTATTAAACCTGCCTGTAATAAACCTTACAAACAAGTCTAACAGAAAAAAAGTCCAACAGAAACAGAGACAATAAACAGAAGCAGGGTAGATAGGGTCAGTTGTGCTTCTGGGAGTCCATGAACCCACTATGATACCCTCATTCACACAAGAAAATATGAGTTCAGGGCACAATTTGTTAATCATCTTCTCCTGAATAAACAACAGTTACAATATTATCTTTCCCATATGCTATAGTTTCTGCAGCATTTGGAACATTGTCTGACTTCCACTTTACCCATACTTTAGCTCCCAACTTTTTCTATCAGTAGAATCAAACCCTTTAGTTCCTCTGCTAGTTATTTCTGGAGGGTCAGTTTTCACAAGGGGTACTGTTTCTCTTGAACTATTCTATCGTTTTTATAAAACTATAGGTGCTTCACCTAAATTTTGGAATGTCGTAATAACTTCTTGATAATTAGAATCTATTACTCCAGTCAATGCATGTATTCCTCTAGTGGCTAATCCTGTATTAGATAATACCTATCCAAAATGATTTTTAGTGATTCTCATACAGATTCCAGTGGAGATTTTTCTTATTTCTTTTCTATTCAACCAAAAGGCCTCGAAACAAAGTAAATCATATCCTGATAAACCAGATGTTCCTTGATATGGTGCTGAGACATCTTGCCTCACAGTCCAATACTCAATATTTGGGATCTTATATGTTTGTTGTTTTCTAATTTGCAGATTTGGAGTCATCATTCTAGCTAGAGGTGCATTTCTTCCATATGACCTATTATTCAAATTATGTAAAGCAGTAGACAAATTATCTTTCCAAAGTTGATATGAATTATTAAAACTTAACTTCCTTAACTATTCTTTCAGTAATCCATTCATTCTTTCAATTAACCCAGATGCTTGTAGATAATATGGAATATGATGTATCCATTCTATATTGTTTAATATACATTATCTCTTCATCTCATTACTTTGAAATGTGACCCATTGTCACTTTGAATCTGCTTTGGGGTTCCATAATATAAACTTATGAGATATAGAGTTTTACAGGCATTTTTCTGGATTGCATTTTATAAGGACAAGGCACTAATATACCTGAATAGGTGTTAACACAAGTACATATAAATTTGCATCCTTTATCTTGGGGTAGGGGTCAAATATAATTCATCTGCCAAATTTGGCATAGAAATTTTCTTCTTGCTTTCTCTCAAGTTACTACCTGAGGAACAGTTCATTCCTTTTCCAGTTGATGTATATGGCATTCCTCTGCTACCTGTTTTAACAATGAATGAGAAATACTAATACCTCAATGTTGTGCCCACTGGTGTGTGACCTGGACCCCTAAATGGTTGGGCATTTGATGTACCGTTTTGCTAGTACTGGATCATCAGCTGGTGTCAGAGTAGGGACAATATGTTGAGTAGCAATCTTTGCTAGTTGATCAGCATGTGCATTGTACTCACTTTCTGGAATGGTGAGGGCCAGAAACAAGTAAAACTGACAAATTAGTAATGAAAGACATGTCCCATATATCTTCCTATAATTCTTTGTCCCAGACTTGTTTGCCATTAATTTCCCAATTTTGATTTTTCCACATGGGCATCCATGTAGCTAATCCATTAGCTACCACCCATGAATCAATGAATATGTGACACTGTCCACTTTGTTCTGTTTTGATAGTTTGATGTAGTGCCATAAGTTCAACACATTGACTACTTCCACCTGTCCCAGTACTTTCCAAAGTCTTCCTAGTACATGAATTATAGGCTACTGTTTTCCAATCTCTTTTATGACCCAAATACTTTCTTGTCCCATCAATAAACCTTGCATGTTTCTTTTGTTCTTCAGTTAATCCATCATATCCCTCATTCTATTTTATCAAGGACTGCACCAACTGTTGCTTTGGTTCTGGGGGTGTATCATTTCCCTCAGTATCTATGTTTATTATAGATTCATGTGGAGCAGAGACTACACTTCTGCCTGTTTTTGATCTATTTTGAATATACCATCCCTTTAATTTTGTTAGCCTCTTGTGCATGTCCAATTCTGTGAGAAGCTGGAGTATTCATTACTCAGTTCATAAGTGGAATTCCAGATCTTAATATTACTTCATGGCCCAGAGTCAGTTCTTCAGTCTCTACCAGATCTCAATATGCAGCTAACAACTACTTTTCTAAAGGGATATATTCAATTCCAGATGAAGGGAGTTTCCTAGACCAAAATCCTGAGAGTACATTTCGACTTTGTTGTTTTTGCCACAAATTCCAGTTTGCATATTCATCCTGTACAGTCACTTGTAATTCTACCAGGTCTGCATAGGCCATAAATCTAGGGCCAATTGCATAACAGCTTTGGCATCTTCAAAAGCTTTACTCTGCTCAAGTCCCCAATCAAATTCGTATTTCTTCCTAGTAACTTTATATAAAGGTTTCAAAATCTGTCCTAGATGCAAAATGTAATGATGCCAATATCCAAATAGTCCTATAAAAATTTGGGCCTCTTTCTTATTGGTGTGGATAGGAAAATCTTTGGGGCTTGTGGGAAACTCTCTTGCAGCCCCTTTTCCATTATCTATACATAAACTTTGTGGTTTGAGCTGGCCCTTGAATCTTTGCAGGGTTAATTTCCCACTCTTTTCTTTTCATACGCTCAATTAAAACCCCAAACTCTTCTCTCTTTCTTTTACATTTTTTCCCTGTGTCATAATATCATCAACATAGTAGGTAAGCTGTATACCAGGTAGGTCTAATTCATCCAAATGTCCAACCAAAATCCTATGACAAGTATTGGGGCTGTGCAGGTATCTTTGTGGCAAGTGGGTAAAAGTGTACTGTTTCCCCTGCCAAGTGAAAGCATTGGCTAAATCAATAACTGTACCAAATACCATCATATTTCTGAATGGTTTCTATTAATGTAATGCTATCTGGAAGAGCAGGATACAAGGGGGAAGTCATCTTATTCAAATTGTCATTCTCCCCATCCCATCTGACTTTCATACTGGCCAGACAGGATTATTCCATTGAGTGGTTGGTTGCAGGGGTTACAGGTTACACTCCTGCCTCAACATATTCCTTCATAGTATTGGTAATTTCATCTTGCCCACCTGTAATAGGAATGAGAATGGGAATTTGAAGATTTTCCCTGCCCCTTAATAGTCCTGTGGGGGGGTGGAGTTTGAAGACCTCCTCTGCTGGGAAAATATACTCTGCCCCCGATAGGCTGAATGTAGCCAATGGAGCCTGTGGTGGGAGGAGTTTGCCGAGGAGAAGCAGAGCCTACAAGAAGCTGGTAGAGGGCTAACCTGACAGTTGGAGACGGTTGGGGGACAGAGGAGCTCAGGCAAGGAGAAAGAGAATTTTGTGAGTAAATATTTGTCTTGTATTGGTTTGTGGGAAGGCTAAAGGATGGCATGGCTCTCATCATTATTATGGCTTCTGAATATCTTTGGTACTATGATGAAATTGGCTTACTAGTTTTGGGATTCAGTTTTCTGGTGTCTAAATAAATCCTTCAACTTCATCTTCTATCTGGAGAGTCTGGCATATTTTGCGATTAAACATCATGTGACACTTATAGTCACAGTCTTTATCGTGATAATGGGTGCTACACCACCTGGCACACGATACTGTTTTAAAGTAATTGCTTCAGAAGCTCCAGATAAAGTTATTGAGTCCATTTTTATTTTTCCTACTTAAACTATATTAATTTCTGTCTTCCTTGCTGCAAATTGGTATCTCACCTCAGGTAAATTCAAAGTCATACCTCTCAATGTATTTGTTCCAATGATGTATTCAGGAATTGGTACAATTAGCATGTTATATTCTTTCTTAGGTAATTGTCCAATTTTCATTGTTAGTTTGACTTGTCTGGCTGATATTTCAGCCCTTCCCAGGCCTGTGATGGTAATAGGAGTATCATGTTTGAATTCATCAGGGTTCTCATATATAAGGGAGGCCTATTAATGCCCTAGTTACAGTATTTAATCTGTTTTTCCAATATATGGTCAAATTTTGACATGGGGTCTGTAATCCTGTCTGTGTATTTCTTTATTTTGAGTTATTGAGCATTAGTTGGAATACCATCTATTCTTCCAAAATCTCCTTCTGCTCTCTCAATAGAGCAGTAAACAATTATTTTCTTATCAATCTATTCTGACTTTGAATCCTCTGGCTATTTACTTTTCTCTCTCTTGAAATTTATCTTTTCCTTATTCTCCAAGTCAGTTAACTGTGAAATCCTATCCAGCACTTCTGAAAGAAGGTGCCCTATCCCCCTAATTAGTAGAGTCAGAATTGGATGCTTATAAGCATGAAGCACTGCTGCTTTTACTGTGATATTTCTATGACAAACTGCTAAGGGGATATCATAATATGCATTTGCATCTCTGACCATGATAGCAGTTTTCATTATCTCTTCTCCTAGCTTTCTCACACAATTCCTAAGTGAATACCAGGGTCTCTCTCCACTAGGCCACATGGAGTCAGTGGCGTACTTTTTATTGCAACCCTCAGCAGTGTCAGCAGTGAAAGCTGACACATTGATTGTATTGTTACCATCTAGCATATGATGACCCCTAAAAGCTTTCTATACAAACAGATTCTGACTAACACCTATAAATTTCAAGCCATCTGGGCCATCTATCAATACTCCTCCAGCCCTTTCATCACTGATTCTCACCATCTAAGACACTAAGGATTCTCCCATCCTTTGGGTGAATCGACTTAATATATAAGTAACCTCCTACTGAGTGAAATCCTCAAATATCAACCTGAACTCTATGTTTCCTCCCTGCTTCTTCTGCTTTCTTTTGAGTATGCTTTCTTCAAAGTCTGCCCTCTAACTTTGTTTCGTTTTCCTCCCACACATTCTCCTGGTAGTTGTCATCATGGCAACTAGGCTCAGCCTGTGCCAGAGGTGCATGCACATTCCCTTTGTTAGTTTTTTTTCTTCTTTTTCTGAGCCAAAACCACAACAACCCTCTCTTCTTCTTCTTCTTCTTCTTCTTCTTCTTCTTCTTCTTCTTCTTCTTCTTCTTCTTCTTCTTCTTCTTCTTCTTCTTCTTCTTCTTCTTCTCCTCCTCCTCCTTCTTCTTTTTCGCTTTTTGGAGGGGCAATTGGGGTTAAGTGACTTGCCTGAGGTCACACAGCTAGTTTTTGTGTTAAGTATCTGAGACTAGATTTGAATTCAGGTCCTCCTAACTCGAGGGCCAGTGCTCTATTCACTGCGCCACCTAGCCACCCCACAACCCTCTCTTCTGCTACCCCAAACTCTCCAGCTTGATCTTTTGAAGGAGAGTCTGAATGCTGTGGCACAGAAAGTTTCTCATGAAAATCAGATAAATTCCCTTTCCATCTGAGCTTTCTCTTACAGCAGTTTTTCTCTCTCTTTTTAAAAATACAATAATCTGTTAGTAAAACCCAGCCTCTTTTACACACTATTGCCAGTTCTTTCCCTGGGTTTATTGGTATTCCTTCCAAACATCTTTCTAAATCTTTAGTTCTCCCTTCTGTAGCCTTGTTTCCCAGTTTTCACAGGGTCCAGTGCTTTTAGACTAAAGTGTGTCAAACGTCTAAGGCTGGATTTGGATTCAGGTACTCCTGACTCCAGGGCTGGTGCTCTATTCACTGTGCCACCTAGCCGCCCCAATGCTGGCAATAGTTTTGAATCATAAGGTGTATTAACTTCGCTGTTGCTATAATGGATTTGGCTTTCTGGTGTCTGAATAAATGTTTTGCTTCTGTCTTCTATAGGGAGAGTGTGTTATATTTTATGATTCAGAACTATACTAACATATTCATGGTTGCTGTTGATGTTGTGAATATTGCCTTAGTGAAACAAGTCTTTAATACAGTGCAGAAAGACATATAAATAAATATGAATCCACTTTCTCAGTGACAATTGTAGAACTATACATGTGGAAAAATTTATATGAACTGAGAGGGGATAAAATAAGTAGAACCTGGAAAACAATATACATGGCTACAACAATGCAAATGAAAAGAACAAGATCAATAAACAAAACCAAATGCTTTGTAATTATGATGACTAAAGCTGGACCTGGAAAGGAATTTAGAAATTCTACCCATCATTCTTTACTGCACAAGTGAAGGACCCTGTGATTTAATCCACAGGATCATAGCTCTAGGATTGAAGGAAGTTCAGAAGCCCCATGTTTTTACAGATGGGGAAACTGAAGCCAGAGTTATGAATGATCTTGTCCCAGGTCACACTGGTTAAAATTTTGTCAGAGGTGGGATTGAACCTCAGAGCCAGAATCCTGTCCACTCTATATTCCCTCCATGATCTGTTAAATATGGGGAACAGTTAATTTTGCCAAACTTCCTTTTATATCTTTCTTTTGTTTTTCTTTTAATCTTTGTTTGCATTTCAGTCAATAAACATCTTGACCTACAGATGGAGATAACTACCAGATTAGAATATAAACTTGTTTATAGAATCTGATGTAGGATGATGAATAGTTATGAGCAGTATCATCTCATAAAGCAGGGAGAAGTGGAGGGTAAAAACATTGAAGAGAAAAATTGGCAAGACATCCAACTAAGCAAAGTCATTCCAAGGGCATTCAAGCATGAAACTGGAAAGAAATAGAAATGGAAGAAAAATGGAAAAGAATTGCAAAAATCATTGTTCTGTATCACTAGCTCTTGGATTAAAAGTCCTATTTTGCTTAAACTGAGTTGATTTCTTTTGGAATGGAGGCTCATGAGTTCATGAGACTTTCATTAAAACTTGGTTTGTTTTTTCCATCAAGGACAGTGTAACCACCAGCATACATGGACCCTAACATCACAGTTCTGTTTTTGCTTATAGAGGAGGTAGAAATAATACTAAAGAAAACCAAGATAGGAAAAACAACTGGATTGCGCCTAGTTTAGAGAGACCTTTATGCTGGAAGCACCACAGTTGTGACGGTATAAACATAAAGCAGCTTTTGTACCATTTTAAGGTTTGCAAAGCACTTTGCAGATATTTCCACACTTTATTCTCACAAAGACCCTAAGAAGTAGGTACTGTCATTAACCTCATTTTACAGACGAGGGAACTGGGGCAGATAACAGTCAACTAACTTGCACGGGGTCACATATCTAGTGTCTGAAAGCATATCTGAACTCATCTTCCTGACTATAGGTTCAGCATGCTAGCCACAGGCAAGGGAAAAAAAAGACACAGAAAGAAAATTTCAGACTTTAGTAATATCCTCTCCCCTCAAAAAAATTAAAACGTTTAAAAAAGGAGATTGTGAGAACATCAATGATTACCAACCTTTTTCCTTCTTTCCTAACTATGCAAAATCCATTCAAGAGTCATCTATACATGAATCAGGGCCACTCCTCAAGGAGGGTATTAATAGAAGTTGCAGTAGCACAAAGGAAATGCAAAAACGCACAATCCAAAATGTTCATATGGACTGTTTGTGCCCAACCTGTGGTAGAGCCTTCTGAGGTTGTGTTGGTCTGATCACCCATAGTCACACACTGTACCTGGACACTGACATAGTAATGTCATCGATCTTCTTCATATACAAAGGGTGATCAACAAACAGAAGGCTTGCACAAGTGATAATCAGCAGTGGACAAAATTTGGAAGTTACTGAAAGATGGAGAAAATTTTAAAAATCTCACAATGCTTGTTGTTTGTGAATTGTTATCGTTGAGTTGTTTCAATCATATCTGACTCTCCATGACCCCATTTGAGGTTTTTTTTGCAAAGATGATGAAGTGGTTTTCCATTTCATTTTCCAGCTCATTTTACAGATGAGGAAATGAGACAAACAGGATTCAGTGACTTTGCCTATATTCACACAGCTGCTAAGTGTCTGAGGCCAGATTTGAACTCAGGTCTTCATGACTTTATGAATTAGGAAAATGTATTTGATTCAGTAGACTAAAATGCCAATTTACAGGCTCATTTGCAACAAGATATTTCCCATCCATATGCCAGAGTCATTTAAGATTCCTTGGAAGATGTAACAGTCTTGCTTTTTAATTTCTATCACCAGTATTTATTTAGCATGGTACTTAGTAAAGTATAAGTGCTTTCTTCCAGGGAGCCAAAATGGTGAGTATTAGCAACACTTGTCACTCAGAAGAAAGAAACTCTGAACTTAGAACTTAGTTGGCAACAAAAATTAGATAAAAAAGAAGCTACCAGATAGAATAATTTTCTGCTTTCTCTTCCTCTTAACCTCTTCCCCCTACCACCACCCCTACCTACCTTGTCTGTTACCAGCCTTCTTCCTCCCTTGGCACCAGCCTATCTTGCCTCAGCCTAGGGTATCTCAATCTCTATTCCCATCGTACAGTGTCCTTGAGTCTTTCCCCTCTCTTCCTTGCACAACTGAATTCATTTTTTAAAGTTGACTTTTTGGTGCAACTTACCTTGCTGAGCTCTTCATGGTTCTTGTCTGCATGACCAGAATTGCCAGGTCCAGCTGTGTTCTAAATGGTTTTGAATTGGCTTATTTTTCCCTTAAAAATCTTATTCTCTGTGTCACATGGTTTGTCTGATATTTTTTTTCCTGGACATCTCTTTGATGCTGTTGATAGCCTTTCTAATCCATGTTCCTTTTGGTATTCAGTTTCTTTTACCCAAAAGCTTTACCAAAGTCCAAAGTCTCCTCTTCTTGACTATTTCTACTGATATTCTGTGGATTCTCCCATAAACTAAAGGGGAAAAGGTAGCTTCTTGCTTCATCTCTAAATAGCACCTTCTGTTCCCTTTTATTGTATTACTGGAAGAACAAAAAATTTTGGCTTTCTCCCTATCTAGATCTGCAGAAGACATCCTGGCACTTTTTCATCCAGATGCTAGATTTTAATTCTTCTGAAGAGTACATTACTGGTAGAAAATCTAAGAAAAGGGGGAAAATTAAACAAAATGGAGATTTATCATTTCTGCATACATACAGATATTAATAGAGACCAATAGAGCTCCCACGAGACTTGATGTGGTGTTAGGAGTGATTATGTTCCCTCCCTACACCAGGTTGTGGGGACATAATGTGTGTGTGGTTGTTCTGTTTATATCTTTGAAGTAAAAGCTTTTTTTTAAAATTAATTTATTAGTTTAGTTTCAGTTAACAAGATTCAATTCTATAGTTCCTTGATTTTCAAATTTCCTTTACTTCCCTCCCCCCTCCCCTCATGATAGCATATAGTACAGTATAGGGTCTGCAAATGCATTCATATTAAACATTATTCCAAGTAAAAGTTTTTTTTGTAAAAGCTAATCTGATTGTTGTCATTAAATGGAACTGGAGTGTTGAGAGAATACAATTGGTGGAGCCTTAAGCCAGTGGTGGAGACTTTAGGCCACTCCAGTTCCCTAAGAGTCCTAGAGAACCCTACAAGTCTGCTGTGCTGAGAGTCTTCAATTCACCATTCAAAATCCACAGCTTGCTTCTTCAATTCCTGCTTCTCTGTCCTCCACCTCTCTCCCAGGAGTCTCAGTTAATCAGTTACATTTCTATTATGTTTACCATACACATAGTGCAGTTCTTCAGAGACCACCAAACCCATGTGGGTGAGGTACCCTGTGCTGATTCTCTTACCTGGGTTGCCTTCCTTTTCTTTTTTTCTTTATTTATAATTTAATCTAACTTTTTTTTATTACATTTTAAGTTCCATATTGCCTCTCTTCCTTGTTCCCTCCCTAAAGAAGACAACAATTTGACATACCTATCTATCTATTATCTATCTATCTATCTATCTATCTATCTATCTATCTATCTATCTATCTGTCTGTCTGCCCCTCCATCTGCAAAAAACTTACTATGCATACTTCTATTTATCAGTTCATTCTCTATAGGTGAATAGCATTTTTCTTTATAGATCCTTTGCAGTTGGTTTGAGTGTTTATAATACTAAGAATAGTTTAATCATTCACAGTTCTTTGAACAATATGGCTTTTACATTGTATTGGCTTTGCTAATTTCATTTATCCTGATTTCATGCAAGTTTTTCCATGTTTTTTAAAAAAATCAACCAGCTCATTATTTCTTATAGCACAATAGTATTCCATCATAACCATACACCACAACTTGTTCAGCCATTCCCAAATTGATGGATATCCCCTCAATTTCCAGTTCTTTGCTACCACAAAGAGAGCTGTTATAAATATTTTAGAACATACAGGTTCTTTGTTCTCCTTTTCTTTTTTCTTCATCATTTGACTAAGTCCTTCCCTTCTTTCTGTTCTCATTATTCCATATCCACCATGAAATCTGTAAAGTCCTCTTTAATAACTCCTTCCCTCTTCAAAATCTTTGCATCTCTTGTCACTTAGCTTGTGCTACTCAGTATTCTTCTATTTGTCTGCCCAGCTGAATTGTTTGAATTTGATGACTTGTTCCCCTTTTTTGTATTCTTCTGCTTTGCACTTAGGACTAAATATTTGTTACTACTGCTGCTGCTGATTTCTAAGAATCATGAATTTAAGAGGATAGTTCTCTGAGCTTAACTTGTCATCTTTGTATACACAGTGAGGGGAAGTACAAATTCTTCTAAGATCGTGTAACACTCCAACATTTTAGAAAGAACATTAATAAGCTGAATAATGTTCAAAAAAAGAGAGGCCACATTGTTAAGGAGCCTCAAAACCATAATAGCAACTCAAAATTACATGATGTTTAAAGTTTGCAAAACATCTGCCTTAAAATATGCCCATCTGTCCTATGGGAGGCAAAGAAAATATTATCACTGTCAAGTGATATATGAGGAAATCAAAATTCTTAATGGTTAAATGACTTGCCTGTGGTCACACAACTGACAAGTGCATGAGGTAAAAAAATCAATCTCAGGTCCCTAAATTTCAAGTCCTTTTTAAAATGCTTTTTGGAGGGAAATTGGGTTCAAGTGACTTGCCTAGGGTCACACGGCTAGTTTTTGTGTTAAGTGTATGAGGCTGGCTTTGAACTCAGGTCCTCCTGACTCCAGGGCCGGTGCTCTATTCACTATGCCACCTAGCCACCCCTCAAGTGTAGTGTTCTATCTACTATATAACATTGCTAGACAGTTATTTTTTGTGGATATTTAGCCTGTATAAGGGTGGACTTGGGAGTGGGGAGGAGCATGAAAACTATATACAAATATAGAATGTATTCAAATATTCAAGCTATATTCAACTATCATGTAGAAGAGACTTTTTATTTGTTTTGCTTAGCTCCAAAGGTCAGAACTAGGACTAGTGAGTAAGAGAGGCAGGGAGATGTATTCAGGTTTGATAGAAAGGAAAATTTTTATAACATAGTGACCGCACTATGGCATGGGCTGCCTCAAGAGATCATGAATGTCCTCTCACTATAGGTCTTTAAGTGAAGGCTGAATGATATATATATATATATATATGTATATATGTATATGTGTGTGTGTATGTGTATATCATTATACACATACACACACACTATATAGAGAATGCTATTGGAGTTGCTAGGTGACACAGTCCTGGAATGAGGAAAACCTGTGTTCAAATGTGGTCTTAGACACTTATTAGCTGTGTGACCCTGGACAAGTCACTTAAACCTGTTTGCATCCATTTCCTCAGCTATAAAATGAGCTGGAAAAGGAATTGGCAAACTACTTTAGTATCTTTGCCAAGAAAATTGTCAGACAGGACTGAGAAAAGACTATACAAAAACCACATAGAGGAAATTATTCTAGAAGTAGGGTTTGAAATAGAGGGCCTCCTAAGTTCCTTCCGAATTCATATTGTGATTCATCTGAAGATACACAGTCAGGTCCAACCACTCATCCTAACTTCATTTTCTCAGGTATAATTTCTGCCTTCTCACATTGTGTGTTCAGTTGTTTTTGATGTGTGTTCAACTCTTTGTGACCCCATTTGGGATTTTCTTGACAAAGATACTCTATTGGTTTGCCATTTCCTTCTCCAGATCATTTTAAAGTTTAGGAAACTGAGGCAGATAGAAGCAAGTGACTTGCCTAGAGTCACACAGCTAGTAAGTGTGTGAGACCAGATTTAAACTCAAGAAGATGAATTTTCCTGACTCTAGGCTCAGCACTATCCACTGCACCACCTAGCTATTCTTGTATTCACATCTATACTTATACTGTACTCGAATCTGGTACTGAGGTGAGAAAGTTCAGCTGGGAGGATTCATTATCATTAATCCCCAGTAGAGATACAACAGAAATGCTTGAAAGAGCCTTAGATTTCACATCTTGGTTATCCTTTCAATTTCATTGATAAATGCTCTTAGACTCTGGGTTTGCTGAGACTCATGCCAAGTTTTATGAACAATAACTTTCCTCTTCATTGCTTTGCATTATTTTATGAGGCAGCGTTGCTTTTAATCTGTCAAATTTTTCCAAATGAATTTTTTAAAATGAATTTTGTACTCTAAGCCAGTAATTCACAAACTTTTCAGTCTTAGGACTGTTTTATATTCTTAAAAAGTATTGAGGCCTCCAAAGACCTTTTATTTGTGTAGGTTGTATTTGTTGGTATTTACTGAATTAGAAATTAAAACTGATAAATTAAATATACATATATATTTATTAACTCATTAAAATAATAAACTCATTATATGTTAACATAAATAACATTTTAATGAAAAATAACCTTAAGTAAATCTTTTTAAATCTGGCTTAATAGGAGGCAGTTGAATTCCCATATCAGCTTTTGTATTCAATCTATTGCAATATGTTGTTTTGGTTGAGTAATATGTAGAAAATGCAGCCTTATAGAGATATGTGGTTAGAAAAGGGAGGAGTATTTCAATTTGTAAAATAACATCTTAGTATCATTATGATAATAGTTTTGGCTTTGCAGACTCCAAAAGGGCTGTAGGGATCCTCAGAGCACCTAGTTTGAAAACTGCTTACCATTGACTGCCACATTTCTCTTATTGACAAGGAAATCAAGGTTTTACTGGCTAAGGTGATTTCTAGGCTCTTTGGTCTTCTTCACTGCATCAATAATTTGACATTATTTAGACTTAGGAAATAATCAGAATTGACATCTTTACTTTGATCCATTTCCCATTTCATGGAGTCGTTTGTTTAAATGGGATGGATTGGAGCTTTGTAATTACATGCATTGATGCCTTCTCATTTTTATCCCTTTTTCCAATTTCATGTTGACTTTTACCTTCACTTTACCATGTCAATGATTCTTGTAATGTTGTTTGTTGCTTGCTCTATCTATCTTTTTTGTTTTTGCTGTTCAGAAGTTTCAGTCAGGATTAACTTTTAATGACCCCATTATGGGGTTTTCTCGGCAAAGATAGTGGAACAGCTTGCCATTTCCTTCTCTAGTTCATTTTACAGATGAGGAAACTGAGGCAAAACAGGATGAAGGGTCATACAGCTAGTGAACATACTGTTTGTTGCTGTTGTTCAGTTGTTTCCAACTCTTCATGACCTCAATTGGGGTTTTTTTGGTTTTCCATTTCCTTCTCCAGATCATTTTACAGATGAATAACTGAGGCAAACTGGGTTAAATGACTTGCCCGGGGTCACACAGGTGGTGTCTCAGGTCAAATTTGAATTTAGAAAGATGAGTCTTCCTGACTCCAGGCCCAGAACTCTATCCACTGATCCACCTAGATGTCCATCAGTATCTGCTGCCCCTGATTCTTGAAGAAAGCATTCCTAATAAACAGTTGTAAAACTTTTCATTAATCTCTAAGTCTTTGGACTCTCATTTCTATATTTTTAACATAGTTCTAAGCATATTTTCCTGCATCTATGTTTGCATAAAAGTCACAGAGTATCAAAGTGTATGTGAACTTGTTTTTGCAAGGTATTACCAAGTTCTTGGAGTTTGTCTGCTTATTTTTCCTTTGGAACAGATGCTGGCACATAAGCTACAATTCTCTAAATGATAAGGAGTAACAACTATTAAATTTATGTTTGCTATTAGTCTAAAAACTGTGATTTTTTAAAGCATCATATGTCCCCTATTTTTGCAAATTTTAAAAGTTCCCTATAAATTGATGTGTCAGTATCAATTAATTGTGTGGTTCTACAGTGTTAGCACTGTCACAGAGAAAGTGGATTTATGGTTTTTTTACATTAGTCTCTCTAAGGACATACATAGTTAAATCTAAGGGGTGGACCATAGTTTCTTTGGGTGTACTTACATTTCCTTAGAAGGAAAAAGTCAATTTTTACTTAGCTCTTTTCCTCTCTTCTACCCAAGTTTCCGGTCAACCTAAATGATTCATCTTCCAATTTAGCCATCTTCCAGTTGTTTAGATATGTGAAACCTGAAGCAAGGTTCAGACAATTATAAGGCCCTCGTTGGATTTTAGTTCATAGTTGGTAACCAGCTCATTAGGATTCTGAGAACTGATAGAAAAACTGAACTTCTTTGAAAATGAATTTAACAGCAACAATAAAAATCTCTAATCTTGTACCCATTTAAACTCTAATCACCTTTGCTTCTATTGAAAATATGAATGTTTAATTTCAAAATAGACATTTGTTAATTTTGTTTTTCTCACTGTAGTTAAACAACTCCACTAAAATCCTATTTCATTGTCTCATTGTGGCATAGAGGTGGCCTGGGTTCTGCAAGGATAGACAAGATGCACTCTGTTAAATCCTACTGAGCTAGAAATGTTTAACATTTGAGACTAGTGATGGCTTGGATATCAGTCAACCAATCTACCTAATAAGTCTCGAGGAGCTCACAATTAGACTGACCACAGCTATTGTTGAAGGCCATGATGATATAGTGGGGTTCTAGTCTGCATTGTAGAAGTACCTGCAATGAAAAAATTAGAGAAGATATATTGAAGACTGTCAAAAAAAAATATGAGTTTTGGGGGTCTACTCAGTGCAGCAGCAGCCCTTCTCTCTCCACAGTGGTCAGCTACGACCCCTGACTCCCCAGCAACCATGTCGAAGGGACCCACAGTTGGCATTGATCTTGACACCACTTACTCATGTGTGGGAGTCTTCCAACATGGGAAAGTGGAGATCATTGCTAATGACCAAGGAAACAGGACCACCCCAAGCTACATCACCTTCACCAACACAGAACGTTTAATCGGTGATGCTGCAAAGAATCAAGTTGCAATGAACCCCACCAACACGGTTTTTGATGCCAAACGTCTGATTGGTCGAAGATTTGATGATGAAGTTGTACAATCAGACATGAAGCATTGGCCTTTTACGGTGGTGAATGACGCAGGCAGGCCTAAGGTCCAAATGGAGTACAAACGGGAGACCAAAAGTTTCTATCCAGAAGAAGTATCTTCTATGGTCTTGACTAAGATGAAAGAAATTGCTGAAGCTTACCTTGGGAAGACTGTCACAAATGCTGTGGTCACAGTACCAGCCTATTTCAACGATTCCCAACATCAGGCCACCAAAGATGCTGGAACCATAGCTGGTCTCAATGTGCTCCGAATCATCAATGAGCCAACTGCTGCTGCTATTGCTTACGGCTTGGACAAAAAGGTTAGTGCTGAGAGAAATGTGTTGATCTTTGACCTTGGAGGTGGTACTTTCGATGTCTCCATTCTCACTATTGAAGATGGCCTCTTTGAGGTCAAGTCCACAGCTGGGGACACCCACTTGGGTGGGGAGGACTTTGACAACCGAATGGTCAACCATTTCATTGCCGAGTTCAAGCGAAAGCACAAGAAAGACATCAGTGAGAACAAGAGGGCTGTTTGCCGTCTCCACACTGCTTGTGAACGTGCAAAGCGTACCCTCTCTTCCAGTACCCAGGCCAGTATTGAGATTGACTCCCTCTATGAAGGCATCGACTTCTATACATCAATCACCCGGACCCATTTCGAAGAGCTGAATGCTGATCTCTTCCGTGGCACCCTGGACCCTGTGGAGAAGGCCTTAAGAGATGCCAAGCTAGATAAGTCTCAGATTCATGACATCATCCTGGTGGGTGGTTCCACTCGAATCCCCAAAATCCAGAAGCTTCTGCAAGACTTCTTCAATGGCAAGGAGCTCAACAAGAGTATCAACCCTGATGAAGCTGTTGCTTATGGTGCAGCTGTCCAGGCTGCCATTTTGTCTGGAGATAAATCTGAGAATGTGCAGGACTTGCTGTTGTTGGATGTCACTCCTCTTTCCCTTGGAATTGAAACTGCCGGTGGAGTTCTGACCGTTCTGATCAAACGTAATGCCACCATCCCTACCAAGCAGACACAGACCTTTACCACCTATTCGGACAACCGGCCTGGTGTGCTTATTCAGGTTTACGAAGGAGAGAGAGCAATGACAAAGGATAACAACCTGCTTGGCAAATTTGAGCTCACAGGAATTCCTCCAGCACCCAGGGGTGTTCCTCAGACATTTGACATTGATGCAAATGGCATGCTCAATGTTTCTGCTGTGGATAAGAGCACAGGCAAGGAGAACAAGATCACCATCACCAATGACAAAGGACGTCTCAGCAAAGAAGACATTGAGCGCATGGTCCAGGAGGCTGAGAAATACAAGGCTGAGGATGAAAAGCAGAGACACAAGGTGTCTTCCAAGAATTCTCTTGGATCTTACGCTTTCAACATGAAACCAACCGTGGAGGATGAAAAACTGCAATGAGATAATCAACTGGCTGGATAAGAACCAGATGGCTGAGAAGGAAGAATCTGAGCATCAGCAGAAAGAATTGGAGAAGGTCTGCAATCCCATTATTACTAAGCTGTACCAGAGTGCAGGGGGCATGCCAGGAGGTATGCCTGGTGGGTTCCCAGGGAGTGGAGCAGCCCCATCTGGAGGTGCTTCTTCTGGACCCACCATTGAAGAGGTCGACTAAACACACCAGAAGAAAGAGCATTCCACACAGCTTTCCAAACACTGAAGGACTCAAATTTGTAGCCAAGTAGCAGTTTAAAAGTTAACATTTAAGCTACTGTGTAAATCTGGGCATTCTGAATACTTGAATGTGTGCAGAGGGAGAGAAGTGAACAACATTGCACTTTATCAGTACTGTAAACAAGTGGAAATGCAATTGTCTTGGAGAATAAAATCTATTTAAAATTGGCACCATAAAAATTATGAGTTTTGGAACATAACTATTAGGCAGAGATGGCCATATTTTCAGAACCTAGCTTGGGGAAATCTTGCTTTAGAGCAATGTAAAGCTAAACAAAAGCAGCTTTCCAGAGAACTGTTACTGTGAATAGCTTCAAGGTTCTGATCACATAGTATAGTGAACTCTCCATTTATTCAGCCGTAAACTAAAAAAAACATTCACAGAAACTAAAGTTCAACATTCACAGCGATATAACAAAACAACTTATTAATAAAGTGGCCACATAGTTTTAAACAAAAGATATCATTCAGTAAGTTCTTAACTCAATTATCCTTAAGGAGCAATCATCCTTAAGGGATACAAAGTACAAAGTTCTCCCATCCCTACGCCGCAGTAAATCATGATCTTGTCAGTCAGCACCAAGTACCCAAGGACAGGTCCTTTCATCTTGACTGTAGGCTGACTCCCAAACTCCATGGTTCCTCCTTCATGCTCCCAGCTCTTGTCTGAATTCACCCAACCATCACCTGGATTCACAGGTAGGCAGCTCCCAGCTCCTGTTCCAGTTCCTGTCCTTATTCCAGTTCCTGCTCCAGCTCATAGCTCATGGTGACCAGTCCAGCTCAAGCCCTTTGAAGTCTCTGTAAGAGAAAACCTAACAGAGCCGCAACAATATCTACACACTTCAAGCTTAGCAGTTACAGCAATGCTCACACATATTATCGGCATTATCATCCCAATTCACTTTCTGCCTATGAAATCAACACAAGTCAACAGACAGGGTGCCTCTGTCTGATGAAGTAACATAAACACAGACAGAAAAGACAAACAGAGTGCCCGACACCACAAGTGTTCTCCTTCTTAGTCCTGCTCTGTCCCAGCTGTGCTTGAGCATTCATACATCATCAGCTCCTCCCTGTTCCACCTACCTCTTATGTCCTTCCTGCCTGGTAGTTGGCAAGTTCCTCCCACTATGGGCTTCACAGGTTTTGTTTCTAACAAAGACTTGATATAATCATAGGTGAGGATCACAGGCACTTGAAGAGCTGAAATAAGGTGCTAAACTTGAGTAACTGAAACAAGGAGCTAAATATTCCTTTGCTTGCCATTACAAGCAAAAACTTTTATGTTATTGCTTGATGGATTGGTACTTGTACCAACGAACTTTTCTTTGGTGCAACGAACTTTTTTTGATAGCTGTATTTGAATAAAATTGACTTCTTTCATAGTCCTATGAATTTTATTTTATGCATTTTAAAAACATTTTTCTTGGAGGCCACAGGCTTCACCAGAAAACACCTTTCTCCCGCTTCCCCTTGAACACAATTTGGCAAAGGCATTCCATATTATAGGGCAGTTAGGTAGTATAGTGGCTAGAGTGCTGGACCTGGAATCAAGAAGACTTGTCTTCCTGAGTTCAAATATTGCCTCAATCATTTACAAGTGGTGTAACCCTGGGCAAGTCACTTAACTCTGTTTGCCTCAGTTTCCTCATCTGTAAAAGGAGCTGGGGAAGGAAATGGTAAATCACTCCAGTATCTTTGTTGGGGTCACAAAGAGCTGGACATGACTGAAGTAATTACATATTGCATTTTTACCAAGGTTATTTGGTTATAAAGGCATCAAAAAGTATCGTACAAATGGCAATGGAGAGGCACATTGTGTGTATAGCATATTGTAAACAAGCAATTCTGAGGGAGAAATGCAAAGCGCATAATCAAAAATGTATGAGAAAAAGAAGGTGATCATATGGCATGTGTGAGGGCTAAGTGATGGCCAGGCTACATGCTTCATTGGTGTCCTTGTGGTATCAGGAAAAAGAGAGGAAAGCCTCTAGTGTGTTAAGGAGAGCTTCTGGGGTAAGGTGGAGCTGGAACAAGCTGGTGAGAGCCAATTATTAAATTGTAAGTGTGAGCATTTACACCTCTTACACTGTCAGATGCTACAAATCAGGAGCATTTATTAAGCATTTATCAACTGCTTGATTGTTATGTGTCAATCACTGATTATGCAAGTGGAAGAAAGAAATGATCAGTATTCTCAGTGACCTTATATTTTAATGGGGGGAGAAAAGTACATATAAAAGTACATATAACAGAAATACAAAGTTAATAAAATATGCTCAAATCACTGTTTGTTGAACTGAAAATATTAAGTACAGTATAAGCAAGTCTATATAGGATGAGAGGGCCAGGGTGTGACTTTTATGATGTAAGGTGGTGTTAACATCATTGCCCTTTAGACCAGGCCTGCCCAACTTGGCAACAGGTAGGGGCCAAAACTAAAATAGTCTAAACTTCTCTGGACTACAGATAGGTTTTTGTGGCTTGCTTTCCAAGCAAAGATTAAAATTAATGGTTAAACAAACTTGCAATTAAATCATTTTTAAAAAGAGGAAATTTCAATTAATATCAATTAATTACACTTATTACTTAAGATTTTTATCATGAAATCACATTAATGTTAAAAACATTCTTTTGCTAAATGGTACAAATTTTAATACATTTTCAGGTTTTTTACTGTTTACATTTAGGTAATGGGATGTATTACACTTCTTGTCAGCACTCAGCCTATTCTACTCTGGAATCATGTTTGAAATCAATTCCTTTAGAAATCTGAAATTTAACCTTAATAGCCACCTCATTTTCTGAGTTTACTTTCTTGAAAAACTATTGTTCCCCACTGAAATTTTTCAACAATTTGGATGTTTTTTTTTAATATTTAAACAAATGCTTTATTAACTTCTGTTTTACATCATTCATTTCCGCCAGATTTTGAGTTACAATCATTTTCTCCCCCTGTTTTTCACCTACCCACCCTCCCAGAATAGTAGTCCCGCAAGATATCGCTTCCTCCAATCTGCTCTCTCCCATACCTTCTCCCATAACACCTTCGACTTTTCCATTAGAGGAAGGTGAATTTTTGTGTCCCAATGCCTGCACATCTTATCTCCCTATTACAAGCAAAATAGTATTAATAATAGTATTTATATATATTTGAAACATTTAATCTTAAGACCTTGAATTTCAGATCCATTTCTTTCTTCCCTTGTCACCCATTCCCTCTGGGGAGATAAGTAATTCAGTATATGTTGTACATGTCTAGCTATGCACAACATTATCATAGTAGATATATTGTACAAGGCTGCTTATAATGCCCTCCCACCCATCCCACCCCCCACCTGGTCCATTCCCCACATGATCCTGTCCCTCTTCTATAGTGGGTACTTCCAACCTCCCCTCCCCCCAAGGATGCCCTCCCATCCATCATCCCTCCTCTCATCCCCCTTCCCCCTATTCTGCTGCAGGTTGAGATATCCCATTTAGTATGTATGTCATTCTCTCCCTGAACCAAATTCAATGAGAATGTGGTTTTGCCTTTTTGCCTTCCTATTCTCCCCCTCCCTTGCAACCACTTCCCCTTGCTTCATCTACATGAGATAGTTTACCCTACCCTGTCTCTCCCCATCTCCTCTTGCCATTTTCCTCTCTCACCTCATAATTTCATCCCTTGAGTATTCTCCCTTCCCAACAAATTCAACCTATGCCCTCTATCCATATATAACTGTAACCATATACACACACATTCACATATGTATTCATATGACCACACACCCTTCTTCCATTATTTTCATAGTGAGAAAGATATCATCAGTCACAGTTATTGTTTTCCATATAGGAATGTAAATAGTTCAACTTTGATAAGTTCCTTTTGATTTCTTTTCCCTGATTACCTTCTCAGGCGTCTCTTGCTTCTTGTGTCTGGATGTCAAATTTTCTATTCAATTCTGGTTTTTTCCTCAAGAATGCTTGAAAGTCCTCTATTCCACTGAATGACCATATTTTCCCCTGAAACAAAATACTCAGTTTTGCTGGGTAGGTGACCCTTGGCTTCAATACCAGCTCTTTTGCCCTCTGGAATATCGTATTCCATGCCCTTCGATCCCTCAGTGTAGAAGCTGCCAGGTCCTGTGCTATTCTGATTGTGTTTCCGCAATATTGAAATTGTTTCTTCCTGGCTGCTTGTAGTATTTTCTCCTTGATCTGGGGATTCTGGAACCTGGCTATAATATTCCTGGGAGTTTTCTTTGTGGGATCTTTTTCAGGAGGTGATCAGTGGATTCTTTCAAGCTCTATTTTGCCCTCTGGATCTGTAGCAGCAAGCACCCCAATATCCCCAGGGTGACTGCCAACACAGGTTCTTAGATCTGCTTTTCTAAAGGAAAGCAACTCAAATTGGGTTAACAAGCTTACTTTAATCAAACAAACATATATTACCTAGTTCAGGGGGAAAAGATCAGCACCCTGAACTTCAGAGTTACAGAACTTACAGATCAAACAGACAGGCTTCCAAACTGTCCAACCATTATATCAATACCAAATCACAGTTACCAGAGAGGGAAGCATCAACATCTGGGTTTTCAAAGCTGGGGGGCTCTCAAAGGCTTCCCAGAGTCTCATCTGGTCAAATCACACAACACTTCTCAAAGTGAGCCCCAAAGCAAAGCCTCTCATCAGAGTTTATATAGCCTTCTCCTGGCTCAAAGATTGTAACAACCTCCTTGACCCACTGCCAAATCACAAAGTATCAAGGTGTGGGCTTTCCTGAAAAACAAGCCTCCCACCACAGGCTCCAGGTGCACTTAAGCTAGGGGCAGGGACGATCTTTAAATTTGCATTTCCATTACAGGATCTAAAACATCAGGGCAATTTTCCTTGAGAATTTCTTAAAGGGTGATTTCTAGGTTCTTTCTTTGATCATGGCTTTCAGGTAGTCCAATAATTTTTAAATTGTCTCTCCTGGATCTATTTTCCAGGTCAGCGGTTTTTCCCATGAGATATTTCACATTGCCTTCTAATCTTTCATTTGTTTGGATCTGCTTAACAGCACCTTGATTTCTCATAAAGTCATTAGCTTCCATTTGCTCCAGTCTAACTCTGAAGGAATGAATCTCCTCAGTGAACTTTTGAGATTCTTTTTCCATCTGGCAAATTTGGCTTTTTAAGGCATTCTTCTCCTCATTGCCCTTTTGGGCCTCCCTTGCCATTTGAGTTAGTCTATTTTTTAAGGTGTTGTTTTCCTCAGTCAGGTTGTTGACCCTTGTTTCATACTTTTCCTGCATCCTTCTCATTTCTCTTTCCAATTTTTCCTCCACTTCTCTTATTTGATTTTTAAAGTCCTTCTTAAGATCCTCTATGGCCTGCAACCCGCTCATGTTTTCCCCTGGGGCTTTTGGAGCAGGACTTCTGACCTTACAGTCCTCTTCCCGCTCCATGCTTCGACCCTCCTTGCCCCCAAAATAGGAATCTAGGGTTTCATTTTTCTGTTTAATTTCTTTCCTTTGCCTTGGCATGTTGCCACTTAGTTACTTGACTTTGGGGCTTGTTGCCACACTATGGCTCTGTTGCCAGATGGGAATTTTTGTCCCGAACGTGTGGGGGACAGCTTCTGTTTCTGGAAGCTGGAAACCCACCCACAACCTCCACCCCAGATCACAATCCAGATCCAGGGAGGTTAAAGCAAGAGCATTACCCCCCAAGACTGAGCGCTGGATCTCCCTACAGTTCGCAGGCCAGCAGCTGGAGCTGCCTCTGAAAACTACAAAATGGGGTGTCTCCTCAGTGGCTTCTAGCCCCTAGGGGAGTAAGCTGACGCATTCCCCATATACTGGTCCCAAAGTCCATAGGGCACTAACCTCTCACTTTGTCCTAGGCATGTCTATGTTGATAATTCTGGAATCGCCACAGCTGCTGGTGTTCTGGGGTCTTTCCAGCCAGCTGCTGGCCCTGCCGCCCTGGGGCTAAAACCTCGGCTAACCCGGACCTGGGCTTGGCTCGGCTCGGCTAGGCTTGGCTCCCCACGCTCTGTGCTGGTCCTTCTTGCAGGGCTGCTGGGCTGTCCTCAGCAGGAGGTTAGCTTCTCTGTGTCGTTCTGTGGGTGCTGGGCCTCCAGAAGTTGTTCAGAATCCCCTTTCACATAGTTTGGAGGAAATCTGGGGGCAGGGTGGCTTGGATGAGCTCTTTCTACTCCGCCATCTTGGCTCCACCCCAATTTGGATGTTTTAATTTGTTTTTCATCTGTGTCCAATTTGCTTAAGTCATGGTGTTTGATTAGAAGATTGTCTTCCTTTGGAATGCTATTACTTCTTGACAAGCAAGGCACAATATTTTGTCTCTCATGTAAGAAAATGAGTATCTTTTTGTCTACTCCCGATTAAACACTATGCTCTGATTCTATCCTCTGTTTCTTTTTATCACCTATTTTACAAAGTCACTCTCCAAACTTGAATGTTAGAACCAAAAAAATCTTCACAGCAACTATGCATATGCAAAGAAATACTGAACTGAGTGTCTGAGCTTGGAGAGAGCACCAGACACTTGTGTAACTTGGGGGGCAGTCATGCAGCAAGGGCGGGGAACAAGCCCTCCTATGGCTGCATGCAGCAGCTTTGTTGGCGTGTGGCTGCACTCAGTTTGTTCAATGTCAGTAACAACCAAAAACACAGAGAAAAAATGTGACTCTAACTCCTCTCCGACTAGAGACAGACTGACCATGGTTGGTTGCCATGGGTCACATGACAAATAGGAGAGAGTGCTCAGTGGCGACCCACTCACTAAGTTATGTGACAGGCACGATAGTGACTAATGTAAGGTGGTTTAATCTGGGCATGGACAATGACCATTACATCTTTACTTTCTTTAACACCCTCTTCCTTTTTCGTGGGTCATCCAAAATCCTTTGGCAGGCCTCAAGTGGCATGTGGTCAGTATCTTATGTAGGCCTGACTCTTAAAGTCCTTGTCCAAGCATTTGGAGGGATCATGAAAGGCTTCATGCAGGATTGCTCTTCTAAGACAGGGATCTTTTTTTTTTTTTTGGTCCTCATATCTCCTATGGTAATGTAATAAATGCTTCTTGATTAATTCTTAGGAAGACAGCTAAATTGAGGTTAAAGAGCTCCCCCTTTCCCCTAATAACGAATACTGTTTAAACCTTAGAGCATTGTCTTTGTTTTATTGTCTTTTTTAATATTAAATTTTTTCTTTAATCTATGCCTTCCATTATTCTCCTCCCACCCATCTTGAGGAAATTATATGTAGAGTGTGTATGTATGTATCTTGTCCGTGACAGTTTTGTGTCTATATAGGTCTGTCTAAATGTGGCTCACAGGAGGGATGAATTAATATGTTTAGTCTCTTATGCCCACCCGTGTCCAAATGTGACTGATTCTTGCCAGTCTGGGAGCAGGAGATTGAGGTCACAAGACTGGCCATTCTAATCTCCTCAGACGTAACATATCAGACTAGAATAATACCACTAATCATTCCCAATATTGTTACTCTTGAAGAAATAATTTTTAAGTGCAAGCCAGTTTCTTGATTACTATGTCTTAAGAGTGCCTCAAACTACATGTCTACCAAATTCCAGTTATACAAAGACCATACATAGTGAATAGTAAATGAACCCATTTATCCATGGAGGTAGCAAATAGAAATCAGAACAATTACACAAATAAGTTATACCGGAAAACACACAGAGTCAATGAACTTTCCCACTGCAAGGGAAATAGCTCAACCAACAAAAAGATGTCACCCAAGAGGAAATTTCCCAAAGTCTCAAGTGTGGTAAACTAGGTATGGGGACATGATAAAAGTGCCTGCTATTTTCTTTTTTAGAGTTTTTTCTCCCTTCAGGGGCCTCTTTCTGAAGAGAACCTGGAACCACATATATGTCCTCTCTCAGAAGTTGGAAACCAGAAGATGGAGATGGATCTCTTCTCTCCTAGGCTCTAGTCAAATCCATCCCTGCATGGAGTACTGAGCAATCAGCTTCTACCAGCAAGGAAAATCTTATGCAAATGAGCTTAATCCCTAGTTATATTCAACAAGAAAAAGAAATCTCTCAATGCATGCATAATCGAGTGAAACAAATCCCCATATTTAGCATTTCTGAAAATATGTGTCTTGTTCTGTGTTTTAATTTGTCCCCTCTTTTGTAGGAGGTGAGTGGCGTGTCTCATTCCATTCGTTTGGAGTCATGCTTTATCATTGCATTGACCACAATTCTAAAGGCTTTCAAAATCTGTTTTTTCTTTACTTTTTTTTTCTTGTTGTATAGTTATTCTCCTAATTCTGCTCACTTGGCTCTACAACAGTTCTCCCAATTTATCCTGTTTTCCCAGTTTACTCTGAAACTAGCCAAAGGAGCTATGCCATTATGTATGGTTACCATATCATGGGCTTGATTCAGCAGCATCCTTGAAGTTCTCTGCTATGGAAGTGTTTAATAACAAGTTGCTTTTGGTACTCCGAAAAAATCAGATACTGAAATGAATCATTGAACACTTTAATCTTTGTACTACTTTCAATGATGCAGTTTGCAAACTATTAATTCCTGCCCCTGAAACTATAAACCAGAGCTTTCAACCTTGTAACAAAGGTTGTCTTTAGCTGCTCTTAACTCCTTATGCTTTTCCCTATTCCAACTGCTGTTGTATTTCTGGGCACAGTGAATTATTAGTACACTAAAGACTGTGAATCCTTACCTCTTTCTGTGAAGGACCCTAAGGCTCTACCAGTTCAGTGCTATGAGAATTACTATTCCTAGCCATCAAAAGGTATTGCACAATTTAAGTTGTTATTTTGCAGGGGGGAAATAAAGAAGATAAAGGAAGTACTTTTAAAAATGATCTATTTTTAGTTTGCAACATTCACTTCCATAAGATTTTGAGTTTTAAATTTTCTCCCCCTCCCTTTCCTCCACCCTCCCCAAGATGGTGTACAATCTGATATAGGCTCTATTTAGACATTCTTATTAAATATATTTGCACATTATTCATGATGTAAAAAAGAACTAGAACTAACGGAGGAACTACAAGAAAGAAGAAACAAAACAACAAAAGAAAAGGAGAGCACATAGTCTGCTTCCATCTGCATTCAGACCCCAAAGTTGTTTTTCTGGATGTGGATAGCGTCTTCCATCACGAATCTTTTGGAGTTGTCTGAAATCCTTGAATTGATGAGAAGAGCTAAGTCTATCAAAGTCAACTATCTGACAATGTGGCTGTTACTGGGTACAATGTTCTCCTGTTTCTCCTCACTTCAATATCATCCTGTAAGTCTTTCCAGGTTTTTTTGAAGTCTGCTTGCACAATAGTATTCCATTACATTCATATACCACAACTTGTTTAGCCATCCCCCAATGGATGGGCATCCCCTCAATTTCCAATTCTTTGCCATCGCAAAAAGAGCTGCTATAAATATTTTTACATGTGTGTCCTTTTCCCATTTTTATGATCTCATTGGGATATAGACCCAGATGTGGTATTGGGGGTTCAAAGGGTATGCCCAATTTTATAACCTTTTGGGCACAGTTCTAAATTGCTCTCCAGAATGGTTGGATCAATTCACAGCTCTACCAACAATGCATTCATGTTCCAATTTTCTCACATCTTCCCCAGAGAAAGAAAGTATTTTGGGACAGCTAGATGTCGCAGTGAATAGAGCACTGGCCCTGGAGTCAGGAGGACAAGAGTTCAAATCTGGCCTCAGACACTTAACACAAAAACTAGCCATGTGACCTTGGGCAAGTCACTTAACCCCAATTGCCCTGCAAAAAAAAAAAAAGAAAGTATTTTGAGAACTGGAAAAGTGGAAAGATGAGGGAGAGAATCAAGGAAGGGGCTATAGATTTCAGTATCATCTACACAAATGTGATAAAGCTGTGAGAGTCCAGATCACCAAGGGTAAGGGTATGGAAGGAAAAGAGAAAACTGTCACGAGCACAGTATTAGGCAATGCCAGCAGGAGGGAGTGGGGAGAGGAAATGGAACCAACAACAGAGATGGAAAAGCATTGGTCAGAATAGGGGTAGAAAACCCAGAAGAGAATAATGCCATGGCATTATAAGAGAGGGGAGAACGTCAAGGAAGAAGGGATGATCATAATCATCAAAAGCCATGCAGAATACAAGAAGGATAAAAACTGAAAAGGGCTTCTGAGGGATCACTTGGCAACTGAGCGAAATTTTAGCAAAATGGAAAGAATATTGGGCCTAGAGAAGAACTGAGTTTTGATTCTAACTCAGATACTCACTAGCCATGTGATCATAGGCAAGGCAATCAGCCTCTCAGGTCATCCATTTCCTGTGCCACCCTGGGCAAGTCATCAACTGTAAAATGAGCTGCAGAAAGAAATGGCAAAGCACTCCAGTATTTTTGCCAAGAAAACCCCCAGTGGAGTCACAAAGAGTCAGATGTGACTGAAAAATGGCCGAATGACAACTAAATGGGGATAGGGCAGCTAGATGGTGTAATGGGTAGAGTCAGGAAGACGCATCTGGCCTCAGAGATTTCCTAGCTGTGTGACCCTGGGCAGGTCCCTTAACCTTGTGTGCCTCAGTTTCCTCAGCTCTGAAATGATTTGGAGAAGGAAATGGTAAATTACTCCAGTTTCTCTGCCAAGAAAACCCCAAACGGCATCATGAAGAGTCAGGCATGACTGAAACAATGGAACAAAAAAAATGGGGTTAATAATGCTGGTGCTATCCACATTACAAGTTTGTTAAGAAAGGGCTTTGTAAACCTTTCAACAAAATATAAATGTGAATTTCTATTATTGGTGACCTTGTAGAGAGCAGTTTCAGTCTAGTGGTGGGCACAGAAGCCAGATTGTATATAGTTGATGAATTAGTCAGAGGTATAGAGATGGAGGCAGTAAATTTATACTACTATTTCTGGATACGGAACAGTAAAAGGTAGGGAAAACATAGGATGAGTGCTTGAAGAGTTTGCAAAGTCGAGGGACCTTTTTGTTTGTTGCATGCTTTTAGGCAGAGGAAAAGGAAAAAAGAAAAGGAACAAAGGTTAGAAAAATAGAACCATGGAAAGAAGGGAGAATGAAAAGAAAAAAGTCTGACTCTTCATGACCCCCTTTTAAAGGGTTTTCTTGGCAAAGATACTGAAGTGGTTTGCCATTTCCTTCTCTGGCTCATTTTATGGATGAGGAAACTGACCTAAGTGACTTGCCCAGGTGTCAGAGGCCAGATTTGAACTGATGAGCCTTCCTGACTCCAGGCTGAGCAAACTCTCCATTTCTCCATTTAGTTTCCCTAACACAAGATAGATAATAATTAACAGACCCACATTTAAATTCTCTCCTGTAATTTTTCATTTGAGAGCTGGCATGGTGTAGTGGGTGGAAAATAGTAGTCTGAGTCAGGAAGACATGGATTGAAGTACTACCTCTGACCATGTTGACAATGTGACCCTGCAAAATTCACTTAATCTCTGGAAAGTTAACTCAGTCTCCCAGTGCACCATGCAACTGTGAAGACTTCAAGTTACATTGATAGCCAGAGCTCCTCATTAGGAGCCCCTTGTACCAATGGACAAAAAAAAAAAAAAAGAGGGGCAGGGATATTGTATTTACAAGCACATTAAATGCTCCGTTTTTAAGAGTGTGCCCACATACTTAGAGTCTTAATTTTTTCCATATTCTCTTCAGAATTTTGTTTCTGTTAAAAAAAGAAGCATGTAACATAGAAATATTACCGCAGCTTCATTGCTAAATGCAAACTTTAGTCACAGTTTGATAAACTAGGAAATAACGTAGAGAAGTATTTCACTTTAAGGAATAGATGTTTCTGAAAAGTTACCTGCCTATAAAATGAATTTCAGGACAGCGTATCTAATATTATTTTCCAATTGACTGGAATTGTAAAATTAAGGATTTGGAAAAAAATTGTCCTCAAGTTGTACTAAAATTTCACTTAAAGATACAGAACAGGGTAAAACCGGCATTTAAGGTAGAAAAAATGAAAATAACACAGTATTTAGAGGTAGAGAACCATTTCTTGGTTTTACTATTTACTAGATGTCCAGTCATAGAGAAACGACTTAACTTCTCAGAACTTTAGTTTCCTCATTTGAAAAATTAAATTGGTTGGACTAAATTATGTCTGAGGTTCCTTTCAGCTCCAAATTTATGATCCTTTGATAAACTTCCTTCTAAAATATTTTAATGTGATCTCATCAATGTGACTATTCCTTCCAACAAATCATCACAGCCCATCCATGGCTGCTTATCCTGAGCAAATCTGGTCCATTTCCTCATAGAAATCTGCCATGTATGCCAATGGAGCATGCAAGGAACTCATGACATTATACAAACAGAAAAAGGAAAAAAAAATCTTAATTCACCAATTCAGTATTGCCAAAGCTCTGAAATGTGCAAGCCACTATGGATAAAAAGATTTACAAAAACTCCCCATCAGCATTAATGCATTGTTGGTGGAGTTGTGAATTGATCCAATCATTCTGGAGAGCAATTTGGAACTATGCCCAAAGGGCTATAAAAATCTGCACCATTTGACCCAACAATACCACTTCAAGTCTGTATCCCAAAGAGATCTTACAAGTGGGGAAAGGACCCGCATGTACAAAAATATTTATAGTAACTCTTTTTGGAATTGGAAATCAAGGGGATGCCCATCAATTGGGGAATGGCAAAACAAGTTGTGCTATATGAATGTAATAGAATATTATTGTTCTATAAGAAATGAGGAATAGATGGATTTCATAATAACCTTAAGATATTTATATAAACTGATGCTGATTGAGGGGAGCAGAACCAGGAGAACTTTGTACACATTAAGTCACATCATATCTGTGATGACTGACTTTGATAGCCTGGGCTCCTCTCAGCAATGCAAGGTTCTAAGAGAACTCCAAGGGACCCATGATGGAGAGGGCTATCCACATCCAGAGAAAGAACTACAGAATCTGAAAGCAGATTGAAGCACACTACTTGTTCTCTCACTTTTGTGTTTCGTTTTGTTCCTTCTTCTCATTGTTCATTCCATCTGTTCTAATTCTTCTTTACAACCTGACTAATGTTTAGTCTGAAAGTATTTGTAGAGCCTATATCAGATTGCATGCCACCATGGGGGGAAGAGGGAGGAGAGGGAAGGGAAGAAAATTTGGAACTCAAGGGATTGTGGAACTGAATGTTGTAAACTAAAAATAAATTAATTAATTAAAAAAGTCCCCATCTCAGGTAGCTTACATTCTAATAAGCAGATAAAATTAATCAAGATAGAATGATGCTCTAGAAAGATCTCTGGGTTTAGAATAAAAAGACTTTGGTTTAAATCCCACATTTGCTGCTTACTACTCATGTGGCCTTAGGCAAAGAGATTTGATCAGTTTCTCCTACCTATTTCAATTCTTACATTTGTTAGCAAATTCTCTGAAGCTAGATATAATGTGGCATCCCACTGTGAGCAGGAAGAAATGGAGAAGAAGTAAACTCACACAAAAGTGGATAGAGCACCAGACCTGGTAACATTTCTTTCTTTCTTTTTTTTCCTTTTTGGAGGGCAATTGGGGTTAAGTAACTTGCCCAAGGTCACACGGCTAGGTTTTTGTTTGTGTGTGCATTAAGTGTCTGAGGCCCGATCCGAACTCAGGTCCTTCTGACTCCAGGGCCGACGCTCTATTCACTGTGCCACCTAGCGGCCCCCCGGTAACATTTCTAGTTCCAAAATCCTAGGAAGCAAATTTATCCCTATATATCTAATAGACCAAGTCTGACCTAGACTGGGCTAGTAGCTCGGATTGAAGAATGGAACAAAATGACACTTATAGAATCACTGAGGTGTGTTTGTGTGTGTGTGTGTGTGTGTGTGTGTGTGTGTGTGTAACATCCATAATATATAACATAAAGATGCTACTTAGCCATAACAAGGGAAAGATATTTAAAGTGAAATATTTAGCAATGATATGGAATTGGTTCATATATTCCTTTTGGTCCCATAATGTTCTACTGATCAAAAGTCTGAGAGAGAAGGCAGGCAATATTTTTGCATTGTTTTTTGGTGTATCCAGACCAGTAGGAAATTATGTCAATAGCCCCAAGTCTTCAATCTCCTGAGCCAATTTAATCTTAAGGATGAAGGAAAGACTAGCTGGTGGAGAGGGCCTTGGGAAAACCAGCTCAGTCTTTGTGGCATAGCCCTAGGACATATTGTTCTTCACCATCGTAAGAAAAGATCATAAAAATACAAACCAGACACTATGAAATAAAATCAATGAAAGTCAAGTCAAGGATGCAGCTGTGTGGCACAGTGGATAGAGTTCTGAGCATGGACTTAGAGATATCTGAGTTCAAATGTAGCTTCAGGCATGTACTGTGTGACCCTGGTCAAATCACTTAAATCTCCACCTGCCTCAAGTGTAAATTTTACATAATTATATAGAATATATATAATTATATGTAAAGGCACTTAAATCTCCATCTTTCCTCAAGTATAATTTGTAGATAAATTGTACCTACCTCCCAGGCTTGGTATGGACTTCAAATGAGATACTATTTATAAGGCACATGGTAGACACCTAAGTAATGCTTGATCCCCTCCCACAACAACAGGTCATCTTCTTCATTCTTAAAATGAGGACAATAACATTTTTTTGCCTTTTTTTTTGGAAGGCAATTGGGGTTAAGTGACTTGCCCAAGGTCACACAGCAAGATTTTTTGTGTTAAATGTCTGAGGCTGGATCTGAACCCAGGTCCTCTTGACTCCAGGGCCAGTGCTCTATTCACTGCGCCACCTAGCCACCCCTGACAATAACATTTTTACTACCTTATTAGTTGTTGTGAAGACCAAATGAGATACTTATGTGAAAGTCTTTTGGAATTGTAAAGTGTGATATGAATGTAATGCATTAAATACCAATCTGTCCCTTTTCTAGATTTAAAAAGTTTTATGAATGTGTGAGCAGGTGTTGCTTAAGATATACAATTCTGCCTTTTACTGCATGTCTTGTCGACAGTGGTAAAAACCTTCATACACCGAATTAGCAATCATATGGATGTAACGCTGTTAATAATTAAAGTTTTAATGCAGAAATTTTAATCTAGGTGCTGAAGACACTTACCAGCTGTGCCACCTTGGGCAAGTCACTTAACTTCTGACTGCTGTGGTTTGTTCATGTGGATAAAATGTGGATAATCATGGCTCATACCTCCCAAGGCTGTTGTCAAGATAAAATGAGATATTTGTAAAGTGCTTTATATACCTTCAAGAGCTCTACAAATGCTAGCTACTATAAATATTATATTATTTACTTTCAAATTGACTGCCAAAATATTGTTACATTTTCTGTCAAATTCACTGTAAAGTGTACTGAGATTTTTTTCTATTAAAATATTTTCCTAAAACAACAATAGCAACAAGAAAGAAAAGCGGATACCTGAGGACACAGCAGTAAAGGAGGACAAGGGAGACCTACAATGGCCTTTTCTCAGTCCTCCTCTTTCTTGACCTCTCTGAACCATTTGGCACAACTTCGAACCTTGTTCTCCTGGATACTCTCCTCTCCAAGCTTTCCTGCATGGCATTGTGCTCTCTGGGTTCTCTTGCTTTCTTACCTGTCTAGCTGATCCTTTTCCATCTCCTTGGCTTCATCTTTTATAACCCATACCCCATGCTTGAGTGTCCCCTATGATACTGGTGCCCTTCCTCCAGAAATAACTTTTTAAATTTAATATTAATTTTTCTCCCAGCTACATGTTAAAACAACTTTTAAACATTTTTTTAAATTTGTGAGTTCCAAATTCTATCCCTTCCCTGAGATGGTACTGATATAGCTTCTACATGTGCAATTATGTAAAACATTTCCATATTAGTTATTTTGTACAAGGAAACTAAAATTAAAAAATGATAGAAAGTGAAAAATAGCACGTTTCAGTCTGCTTTCAGAGAGTGACATGATGTTTCATTATTAGTTCTTTGGTATTATATTGGATCATGGTATTTTGAGAATAGCTAAGTTACTTACAATTCTTTATTAAACAATATTGCTGTTACTGTGTTCAACATTCTCCTGGGTCTGCTCATTTCACTTTGCATCAGTTCATGTAAGTCTTTTCAGGTTTTTTCTGAAATCATCCTGCTTGTCATTTCTCATAGCACTATAATATTCCATCACAATCATATACCACAGCTTGTTTAGTCATTCCTTGACTGATGGGCATCCCTTTGGTTCCCAATTTTTAGCCAACACAAAAAGAGTTGCTATAAATATTTTTGTACAAATAGGTCCTTTCCCCCATTTTTTGATTTCTTTGGGATATAGATTTAGCAGTGACATTGCTGAATCAAAGGGTATGCAAGCTTTTATAGCCCTTTGGACATAGTTCCAAAACTCTCTCTAGAATGGTTCACAACTCTACCAGCAGTGCATCAGTGTCCCAGTTTTACTACATCCCCTCCAACATTTATAATTTTCCTCTTTTATTATATTAGCCAATCTGATAGGTGTGAGATGGTACCTCAGAGTTGTTTTAATTTGCACATAAATTACTTTTTGTGTACATTATATATTTGTATTTAATTTTCCATTTGCATAAAGATGTCACTACCAGTAGAAAAGAGCCTTATAAGTGTAAGAGCAGTTTTATTTTTAAGCTTTGAATACCCAACACTGAGCACAGTATCACATACATGGTATTTGTTAAATGTATAAATGGTTGGGGGTTTAAGTACTCTAAGGTTAGCTGGAGAGGGATGAGAACAGGATGGGAGGAGGTAATAGGGGAATGGGAACTTTGCACAAGCAGAAGGAAGTTTTGAATCACAGGGATCTGACAAACAGTAACTAGGAATTTATCAGCCATGGAGCATTAAGAATACCAAATACATAGAAGATAAATTTGCTCCAAGATTCAAATTAGAATGATGTTCAGGTGCTTCTGCAGATTATGGATTGGATTATTCATTTGACAGGAAGTATCAACAGCTATCAAATCTTGACAAATATTATCTGAGTGTTGACTCTGAGGCTTGGTGTCTGGGAGACCAAGGAAGAGGTGTAGAACATACTGTTTGTGCTCATAAAGATTGATTTTTGTGGGAGGGAGACCCAGATGAATTCCCTTCTGAAACCTTTCCTTCCTCCCCTCCACATAGTATGGGATTCCAGACCAGAATGTGTGACATAGCCAATTTTCTTTGGTGTAAAGGCAGCCTCTATAGATGGCATAATGGTCATGGAATATTGGGGTGGGGATAAGCTTAGGATTGGATGAGGGAGCAAGGAAGTTCAAATGACCAGTGTTTGAGTAGGAAAAGAAAGCATCATACCCCATCAGGAAATAAGTACCTGGGACAATATCCCTGTTGCCCCGTGCTAGTTTCAACTTTGAATTCTTTAATCTCCTCCAGTTCTTGCTCAAGTCTCCCTCATTCATCTCAACCTTCTAGCTAGTTTAAATCAAAACAATAAAACTGATAAATACAATATTACATGTAAACATGATGTTATATTTGAGTAGGAAAGTAAAGAGCTAAATCAAGTTGTAAAAGCCACTAGAATGGAAAGGTGATCAGAATCTGTAGGAAAGTGATTATTTTTTAAATGTTTGACCTAATAGCTTAAACATCCAAAATAAATCAACCAATCCACTGATAAGCATTTATTAAGTGTCTATTCTATTCTCGACACAATGCCAGGTGCTAGGGGTACGCAAACAAAGAATGACATAATAACTACTCACAAGGATCTCCTATTGAAGGACACAACATATGCATATATAAGCTTGTACAGAATAAATGCAAATATAAGAAAGCATTAGGTAAAGAAAGGAAGATAACTAGTAGTTGGGAACTTAGGAAAGGCTTTATGTAAAAGGTGGGACATGAGGGATACTTTCTATGAGGTCAAGGGAGAATGCCTTCCATATAAAGGTACGGATTGAAGGTATGGATTGAAATGTAATATGAGAACGAGAGTAGACCACTTTAGCCAAACTATAGGATGAGGGAAGGGGGAGTAATGTTTAATGAAACTGAAAAGGTAGGTAGGGGCCAAGTTGAAAAAAGTTTAAATGTCAAATAGAGGAGTTCATCTTTTATCTTAGAGGTAGCAGGGGAGCCATTAGAGGTTATCGAGTAGAGAGGAGTGACAGATCAAATTTGAGCTTAGGGAAAATCACCTTGGTAACTATATGGAAGATTGAGTATCAACTTGGGGCAGGTAGACCATCAAGAAAGCCATTGTTTAATCCATGAGAATGGTGAGAAAGACCTAAACTGATATTAAAATTTGAGATTTTATATTTGTATCTATTTGAATATCAGAATACACATGAAGTTTATTGGAAAATTTGATGACACCTCTAATGCAATTGGGTTTCAAGAAGGATACTCTTTTAGGCTGAAATCAAATTAATAATTCAAGATGATAATTTTGTGGATGACTCAATTATGGGCTTCTCAGAAATTAACTGTTTAAAAAACAGGGCAGACCAGTTTAGTCCTCAGCAAGACACAACTTCTCTAGACCTGCCAAATAAGGATTTGATTATCTGCTTTTCAGGGTCTCTTGGAGCTGCTCCCAGGGACATTATTCTCAGTCTCCACCACATGCAGTAGGTTGGATGCTGCCAGAACCTACTTGGTGGAAATCTCCTCTGCTCCAGCTTCTGACTCAGCCAGAATCCTCAAGGTAGTGCTATGCTCTTTCAGCCAGCTCTTTTGAAAAGCAGATGATCTAATTCTTCACTACTGGGACTATCAGGAGCCTCCCTATTTTAGTCTCTTGTAGTCTCAGGTCTGAGATCACCCGCCTCCAGAAAAGGTGGCTTTCTGTCTCAGGCTCCAGGCCTGAATAAGAGTAAGAAGCAGGGTAAGTCCAGCAAACTAATATTTTGTTGAGAATTAGTTTTTTTCACTCAATGGCTCTTCATAACATGGAACTGAATTTCCTTGGTCAGAAATCTCACTGTCACATATGGTAACTGCCAAATATTTCCCAAATTTTGCATCTCTGCAAGCTACATTATAATATGGGTTATAATGATTATTTTTCTAATGATTATCACATAGCACTTTGGGGGCTTCCCCAGTTTTTAAACTTTGTCTCTACTGTTGGTCCATGTAAATTTGTGAATAAAAGAAAATGGTACAGAGATAACCCAAGGCCAAGACAATAAGGTCATTATTTCTGCCAAATGCTCAGTCTGTTTCCTAGAAGTTTCATATGCAAATATCATAGGGGAAGATAGGTGGAAGGAGCTCTGAGCTTGAAGACCAAAAGACCTGAGTTCAAATTTGGCTGCAGACCCAGAGCAAGTCACTTAACCTCTGTTTGGCTCTATTTCCTCAACTGGATAGTAAAATTCGGGTAGTAACAGTAGCATTTGCCTTGTAGGATTGTTGTGAGGATGACACAGTGACTGCTACATAGTAGATGTTCCATGAATGATCGCTCCCTTCCCCCTCCCCCAAACCCACTCACTCTTTTCTTTTCTTTTTGTTTCTCAGGTATATTTTTAAATATAAAAAGTATTTTATTTTTTCCAATTACATGTAATTGTAGTTTTAGTTAGCATGTAATTGTTACATTGCAGTTTTCAACATTCTTTTTTAGTAAGATTTTGGTTATGAATGTTTTCTCCTGGCATCTTCCCCTCTCCCCGCCCCAAGACAGTGAACAATCTGATGTAGGTTATACATGTGTAATCATATTAAATATATTTCTGCATTAGCCATGTTGTGAGAGAAGAAGCAGAACAAAAGGAGAAAACCCATGGCAAAGAAAGTGAGAATAGGATGCTTCAATCTGCGTTCAGACTCAATCAGTTCTTTCTCTGCCGCAAATATCATTTTCCATCATGAGTCTTTTGGAATTGTCTTGGATCATTGTGTTGCTGAGAACAGCTCAGTCATTTATACTTGATCATTGCACAATGTTGTTAATAGTGTGTACAATGTTTTCTAGGTTCTGCTCACTTCACTCAGCATCAGTTTATATAAGTCTTTCCAGGTTTTTGTGAAATCTGTCTCATTATTTCTTATAGCACAATGGTATTTCATTACATTCATAGCCACTCACTTTCTGAAAGGGGTCCCCAACCTTTACCTTCTGGAAATGTGTACTCAGAATCTTAAAAGGGTACAACCTTACCTTTGAAGAACAATGCCTTGTGGGGCGGCTAGGTGGCGCAGTGAGTAGAGCACTGGCCGTGGAGTCAGAAGGACCTGAGTTCAGCGCCGGCCTCAGACACTTAACACACACAAACAAAAACCTAGTGACCTTGGGCAAGTTACTTAACTCCAATTGCTCTCCAAAAAGCAAAAAGAGAGAGAGAGAGAGAGAGAGAGAGAGAGAGAGAGAGAGAGAGAGAGAGAGAGAGAGAATAATGCCTTGTACATAGTAGGATCCTAAGTTTTTTAAATGTTTATTGGATTGGATTTAATTCATTATCTAGAACAAATCACATTTACATTAATTGAACATGGCAAAAATTGAACATCTCAAATATCTTTGAGATAAGTGCTGTGTTTCAAAGATCACAAGATCATGGAACTGGATCATGGATTACAGAGACAGAGCCTGTAGAGGCTTCAGAGGCCATCTAGGCCAACTCCTTCATTTTAGTAATGATGATTGGACCCTTTACTATTCATGAGTTTCAAAAATTTGCTTCAATCTATTGAACTTTCTCCATAAAATCATCCTGAAAAGAATAGTAATAATTCTATTATTCAAGAGTGGATATTACCAGTCAGATATGCAAGTAATATATAAGACAATTTAATAATATTAATGATTCAATAAACATTTATTAAGTACTTACTATATGCCAGGCAGCTAGCTGGCTTACTGGATAGAATGCTGGGCCTGGAGTCAGGAAGACATGGGTTCAAATCCAGCCTCATACACTTACTAGCTGTGTGACTCTGGGCTAGTCACTTAACCTCTGTTTACCTTAATCCATGGAGAAGGAAATGGCAAACTTCTTTAGTGTCTTTGCCAAGAAAATCCCATAGATAGCATTAGTATGCTGATTCATGGAATCACAGAGTCAACTAAACAACTGAAAAACAAATGTGTCAGGCACTGGGCTACCTCCTGGGGATACAAAAAACAAACAAAAAAAAAAAACAAAACAAAAAAAAAACCAAAAAAGCAAAACCCAGTCCCTGCCCACAAAAGAAGGTAGAAGACAGCACACAAAAGAAATCCGAAAAGTTGGGGGTACTCTACAATCTACAGGGTAGGGAAAGAGATGACTCTCCTAAGCCACATCCTTAAATGGAGACCTAGAAGTTCATGACTCTACCCTCCAGTCAGAAGGACAAATACTACTTAGGATGTGTGAGTGCAAAGGTTCAGTGGATCTTCAGGACATGAGATCATCCAATGATGAGGTTTCTGGGGACACCATACAGAAGTTGACAAAGAGGAGTATGGTCAGATGGGAAATGGGCCTTGACTTGTCCAAGATCATACAACTAGTTAGTGTCAGCTCTTCTAAATTCAAGCTAGGGTCTTTACTTTTCTTTAGGTCTTTCCACTATACCCTGAAGTCCCTCCATAATGGATTTTTTTTTTGAAGGGGGAATGACGGAGAAGTCAAAGAATTTTTTTTTAAATGTTGCAATTGAGTGGGAAATGTGGAGGTGGGGATGAGCAGTAGAGTGGGAAGAGGCCAGTTCTTGGATTTTATTGATGTAGGGAGCTCCTGGTAAGGACACTCTCTCTACCAATCCATATTGGCACCTGTAATACAACTTATTTGACTGAATCACCGAAATGTTCAACGATTTAGCTAAGATAATATAACCAATATGTGTCCAAGGCAGGATAAGTATTCAGCTAAGAAATCATTTCTCTATCCTCTCTGCCTTGTGGCCCCTTTATATCAGTGATATTGTACCTTTAAAAATACTCTGGGGAAACAAAATTTTGCATCTTTCAGCATATTTCTCAGGTCGTGTTACAACTCTGGGGCAAAAGTTTAATTCAGCATAAAATGAGTTATATGAAACTTCTATGATTTGCCAAGGTAAGCTTTATGTAAAGAGGGTCTTTGTAAATTGACCCTGGTGTTCTCAGAATCTTAAGAAACATTTGGCTAGGGACATGCAAGTATTTTCAATTTAAAAAATGTAAAATATGATGAAGAGGCATATTGGACAGAAAGGGAACTGACCTCAGTTTCAGGAAGACCTGTGTTTAAAAGTCTTGCCTGTGTTCAGATACTGGATTTTGCCCTTGGGGAAATTACTTAACCTTTCAGTGTCTAAGGCAAGTTTCCAGGACTATAAATTACAATTTGAAAAACTGCATTAGTGGAAGGAATTTCCATATAAGAATCTCCCTACACTATGAAATCACAAATTTGGACCGAAATACCCACATGCATCCTCACAAACACACAGGTATACTTATGCACACACAGGAGACCTAATTATTGGTGCTCACTGACCTCAAATGCATTTTCTTAAGGGTGGTGGTATGGGAAAGCCTAGTACATTTTGGTTATAGATGAAAATAGTGTTGTCAATTTACCAAATAAATATGAACACTAAATTCTAGATTAGTTTGCAAATGGATGACCTTATTATCATTCATCATGTAGGGATCTGAGACATTCAAGAATCTTTCAGAATGTGACCTACACTGACATCTATAGGCCATATGCTTTTTGTAATCCAATAAGATCTGGAGAAAACTGTAACAACATCTGAAAAAGATTCCTGGGTTAGCACATAAATTCAATGACCTTGTTCTACCCTGTCACTTGGGGGAAAACTCTTTCTTAGAGTCCCTTCAAAAGCGGTTTGGTTTTAATTAGCTTAAAATAACAATAATAGTAACAGTGTTACTATTACTGCTACTGATGATAATAGTTACAACCTCTGTTAAACATCAGTTAGATATTCTAAATCAGGTGTTATTAACCAGCAGTGCATGAGACCCCAAGGGATTTGTGAATAGATTTTGGGAGCTCTGTAAACTTGGATCAGACAATTAAAAAAAAATTTTTTTCACTAAACTTTGACTGAAACCTAACATTTGTTTGCCATTATTTAAAAATATTGTTCTGAGAAGGGGTCCATAGGCTTCACTGCCAAAGGAGTTTATGAGGCAAAAAAATTGTTAAGAAGGCCTGCTGATAGATGATTTGCTCAAAGCTGCTATGTTTTCTTTTTTTTTAAAGAATATTTTTATTTTATTTTACTTTTTTACTTTTTCAAATGCTTTATTAACTTCTAGTTTGCATCGTTAGTTTCCACAAGATTTTGAGTTACAAATTTTCTCCCTGTTTTTCCCCTACCCACCACCCCAAAATAACAATCCCAATGGATATCCCCTCCTCTAATCTGCTCTCTCACATATTTTCCCCATACCCCCTCTGATTTTCCAGGAGGGCACGATGGATCTCTATGCCTCAGTGCTTATATATCTTATTTCCCAATTATATGCAAAATAATATTTTATATATATATATATATATATACATATATATATATATATATATATATATATATATATATATATTTAAACATCTGCTTTTAAAACATTGAATTCCAGAATCATTCCCTTCCTCTCTTGTCGCCCACCCTTACTGGGAAGCTAAGCAATTCAACATAGGTTGTACATGTGTAGCTATGCAAAACATTTCCATAATGGATATATTGTAAAAGACTGACTATATTTCCCTCCATCCTATCCCACCTCCCACTTGTTCTATTCTCTACTTTGATCCTGTCCCTTTTCAAAAGTGGGTGCTTCCAACTTCCCTCCCACCCATCCTGCCCTCCTTTCTATCATCCCCCCTCTCATCCCCTTCACCCCTACTCTCCTGTGGGGTAAGATACCCTATTTAGTGTGTATGTCATTCCCTCCCTAAGCCAAATTCAACGAGAATAAGGTTAACCCATTCCCTTTTGCTTTCCTGTTCTTCCCCTCCATTGTAACCATTTTGCCTTGCCTCTTCTATATGAGATAATTTACAACATTCTGTCTCTCCCCATCTCCTCTCATTATATTCCTCTCTCACCTCTTAATTTCACCTTTTAAGTATCATTCCTTCCTATTAAATTGGTCCTGTGCCCTCTATCTATGTATACCTGTACACACACACACACACACACACACTCACATATGTATTCATATGCCCATATATACCCTCCTATATAGACACACACACACACACACACATATATATATATGTATATATATATATGTATATATATATATATATATATATATATATATATATATATATATATATATATATATATATATATACACATTTCTATTCCCTTCCATTATTCTCATACTGAGAAAAGTTTCATAAATTACAATTATTATTTTTCCATGTAGGAATGTAAATAGTTCAACTTTGATAAGTTCCTTACAATTTCTTTTCCCAGTTTACCTTCTCATCCTTCTTCTTCCTTCTTGTATTTGAATGTCAAATTTTCTATTCAATTCTGGTTTTTTCATCAAGATTGCTTGAAAATCCTCTATTCCACTGAATGACCATATTTTTCCCTGAAACATGATACTCAGTTTTGCTGGGTAGATGATTCTTGGTTTTAATACCAGCTCCTTTGACCTCCAGAATATCATGTTCCAAGTCCTCGATATTCCAAGTCCTTTGATTCCTCAGTGTAGAAGCTGCCAGATCCTGTGTTATCCTGATTGTGTTTCCATAGTATTTAAATTGTTTCTTCCAGGCTGATTGTAATATTTTCTCCTTGATCTGGGAATTCCAGAATGTGGACATAATATTCCTAGGAGTTTTCTTTTTAGGATCTTTTTCAAAAGGTGCTTGGTGGATTCTCTCAATCTCTATTTTGCCTTCTAGTTCTATAACATCAGGGCAATTTTCCTTGAGAATTTCTTGAAGCATGATTTCTAGGTTCTTTTTTTGATCATGGCTTTCAGGTAATTCAGTAATTTTTTTTATAAACAAATGCTTTATTAACTTCTGTTTTACATCATTCATTTCCGCCAGATTTTGAATGATCTCTCCTGGATCTATTTTACAGGTCAGTGATTTTCCCAATGAGATATTTCACATTGCTTTCTATTTTTTTCATTTGTTTGGATCTGTTTAATAGTACCTTGATTTCTCATAAAGTCACTAGCTTCCATTTGCTCCAGTCTAATTCTGAAGGAATGATTCTCTTCAGTGAGCTTTTGAGATTCTTTTTCCATATGGCAAATTTGGGATTTTAAGGCATTCTTCTCCTCATTGCCTTTCTGGGCTTCTTTTGCCATTTGAGTTAGTCCATTTTTTAAGGTGTTATTTTCTTCAGCCAGGTTGTTGACTCTTATTTCCTCATTTTCTTCCATCATTCTCATTTCTCTTCCCAATTTTTCCTCCACTTCTCTTATTTGGTTTTCAAAATCCTTCTTAAAGTCCTTTATGGCCTGTAACCAGCGCATATTTTTTCTTGGAAGCTTTTGGTGCAGGAGTTCTGACTTTGCTGTCTTCCTCCTATTCCATGCCTTGATCCTTTTTGTCCCCAAAATAGGAGTGCAAAGTCAGATTGCTCTGCTTGCTTTGCTTCCTTTGCTTACTCATGTTACCACTTAATTACTTGACTTTTGAGCTTTTTGCTGCAGTAGGACTCTGCTACCAGACAGGGAAGATTTGTCCCAAATTGCTGGGATTGTTTCAACTGCTGGAGTTGGCTGCCTTCTCTGAAGCCTCCCCATGTTCTAGCAAAGTGGTCATGCACCCCAGGACCCCCACCCTAGACTGCAATCCAGATCCAAGCAGGTAAAAGCAAGAGCAATTACCTCTCAGACTAGTCACTTGGCCCCCCCTATATTCTGCAGGCCAGGAGCTCTGAAGCAGCCACATGGCAGGTGGCTGAATGGCTGTAATGCCTCAGCTGCTTCTCCCTCTAGGGGGTAAAGGCTGGACCACACTCTTGAACTCCCAGTTCACAAAGTCCACATTACACTGACCTCTCATTTTGTCCTTAGCATCTATGGGTTTATAATTCTGGAAACTGCCACAGATCCTGGTGATCTGAAGTCCCTCCTGTTGTAGGCTGGTTGTGGCTGCCCTGAGGCTAAAACTGGTCTGAACTCAACTCCCAGAGTGCTGTGCTGGCCCCTTTCTGTTGGCCTGCTGGACTGTCATCAGCGGGAGGTTAGCTTCTCTCTGTCATTTTGTGGGTTCTGTAGCTCCAAAGTTTGTTTAGAGTCATTTTTTACATGAATTGGAAGAGGTGGAAGCAGGAGCCTGGTGAAAGTCCTGTTTCTACTCCGCCTTTTTGACTCTGCCACAAAGCTGCTATTTTTCTGACTCATTCTTTGTTATCAGGGTAGTGAAGGAAAAAGTCTTCATTGGTCTATTTTATTCAATCAGATATAAAGATAATGCTGTAAGTACTTGGAATCTAATGTTAGATTTCAAACTTGTTCAATAGGATGAACATCATCCAAAGCACTTCCTTCCTTGTGATTCAGAAATGTCATTTATTTAAATAATTTCCCCTGTACTCCTCCCATTCCCACTCCTTTCTTTTAATAATGTGAGTAACCTTTTGTTCAATATAAGTTATGAATTAAGAAAAAATGTAATTCTACTTTAGAATCATGAATTTTAGAGCTGGAAGATGCCCCAGACACCTTGTAATCTCATTTTTGTTTGGCTAGTGAGGCAAATGAGATTCAGTGGTGCTGAATAGTGTGATAATGCTTCTAGTTAGGGTTAGGGCTGGTCGTCTCCTCCCTACCAGCTCAGGGTGCTTCCCCCTAGACCAGTGCAGTTACAGAAATAGAAACAAATCCCCTACCTATCCAATATTGACTTAGAAAGCCACAAATTAACATCTATGTTATACTGTATTTTTGTTTACATTGTTAAACATTTCCCAATTATATTTTAATCTGGTTCCCCACATCACTCTGATGTTTTACAGGATACTTGAAACCTACAGGCCAGAGTCTGACACCTCTGCTTCAGACCAGCCCCCATCTCTATATTACCCTGAGAAAGAAAGGCCCTTGTTCAAGCAGGATGCTAATATTGGTCCCACAGAGATGCTCTGACAAGAAAGGCTTGATCTCAGATCTATGGATAGATTTGTGGGTAGGTTTCAGGAGGGTCAGTGAGTTCGGATGGGAAAAACTACAACTTTATTTTCACTAATCTCTTACTGAATTTTGGTATTTCCTTTAATTACTAAAAGAAAAACCCCACAAAACCGACTAACATTCTGAGAAGGGAGCCATAGGCAAAGCTGCTGTTGGATATATCCATGTCACAAAAAAAAAAAATGTTAATAATCTCTGCTCTAAATAATCCAAGTCCTGCTTTATTCCTTCAGAGATAAATAATCTGAAAGACTTAAGTCTGCTATTCTTATCACTTTTTTACTTCTTGAAGGTCATTGATTTTTTAGTTAGAATCATTGTTCCTAGGGTACAGGGTTTTGGTTTGTTTTTCCTGATTTGGAGAGTGCTGTAATACAGTTGGCCAAATGATGAAGGTTAACTTTCTGAAAATTATTAATCTCTTGTACTGCCGACTGGCTATTTTCAAATTCTAAGATTAATGGATTCCCTACTTTCAGAATTGAATTTCCCAACTGGTTCTCACCCTGAGTATCATTCTTTGTTTAACCTGTTTTTCTATAACTCATTTGCTGGTGTTCAGGTTCCTATGGGATGAGATAGTTGTCTACTTAAAATCAGGGGGTGGGAGGTGGATTGTGACAGATAACCAGAGCTGCAAGGAAGGTAGGCTGAATAAAATTGCATGTGCATAGTATATAAAGTACCAGGAGTGAAGTCAGAGGACCAGACTTTCCTCAGGCCTGTACTATAGTAACAGTGTGACCCTGGACAAGTCACTTAGCTTCCTGAGCCTCAGTTTCCTAATCAATAAAATGCAGGCATTGTACTCCATGATCAGCAAGATCCTCTCTAGTACCAAACTTGTGATCTTATGAATGATATAGACAGAATAATGACAATTAGGGAGGGCATGTTTTTCTCCCTTCCCCAGCCCCAAGGTAATCTCACTGGTAACCTATACCATGAATGACAGTATGATATCCTGGAAAAGGGCTGCTAGGTGGCACAGTAGATAGACAGCGCCAGACCTGGAGTCAGGAAGGCCTGAATTAAAACTTAAGCTCAGACACTTTCTAGCAGTGTGACCTTGGACAAGTGACTTGAGTCTGTTTGCCTCAGTTTCCTTATCTGTAAAATGATCTGGAGAAGGAAATGGCAAACCACTCCAACATCTCTGCCAAGAAAACCCCAGATGGGGCATGAAGAGTCAGAATCGACTCAAATGACTGAAGAACAACCAGTACAGGAAATGCTGAATCCCATCTTTGCTTTTGTGTAACCTGGCACAGATCACAACCTCTCTGGCCCTTGAAGAGGTTATAATAGATGGCTTTTATCCGTTATAGACCTAAAAACTGGAAAAGAGATTTAATGAACAAGTGAAGTGAGTTTTTCTTTATCTGTTTCACAGTCTAAAGTTGGCTGTGAACCCAGACAGCACCATCTTGAGAGAGGGTGGCCGGGCAATCATCAAGATATGATAGGAATAGGGAATATTTGATTTGCTATGATAATAAACCACAAAGAGGTGAACAAAATGTTCGTTATTCTGATGCTGTTTCCAAACTTAGGGTCATTTAACCTTTAAATCTTTACTTATTTTAAATTTCAAATAAAGCACTACTTGGCAATTTTCCTTTTGGAAACAGGCATAGATGGCATAGATTTACAATTTTTTATGGCTGTCCGTTTTTATGTCACCTAGATTTCTGACCTTGTGTCTATGCCCGCCTCCAGCCCAACCTCAGTCTGTTTCAGTGTTAACACAGTGCCTAGCACTCAGCCTCTGCTTACCTCACTTTGCATCATTTTATGTAAGTCTTCCAGTGTTTCTCTGTATTCATTCTATTCATTTTTTCTTACAGCAGGATGAAATTCTATTACATTACATTCATGCACCATACTTTGTTTAGTCATCCCCAATCAATGAGCACCCTTTTTGTTAGAGGGGAGAATTGTTTAGGAGTGGGTTGGAATGAGCTTGGAAGGTTCCTTCCAAAACTGAAAGTCTGTAACAATAAGAGAAAATATCACACAGGCAAATTAAGTTTTGGGGTTTTTTCCTATAGAAAGGCCCTCATTTCCCCCCTTAAAACTTCCTCATCCCTGTCTGTATCTCCAGATTCTAATCACACTGAAGAGAGAGTTCCCTGCCCAACCAACAGTGACAGTTTGGATTTCACTTAGGCACTAATCCTACACAAGCTAAAGCAGGCACTTATCTCCATCAGTCACGATCGTGATGAGTTTCTAGCTCTGGTTTGATTAAGTGAGACAGTTTAATAACAAGGCACCAAGATCCCCTCTGCCGCTTCTCTAGTGCTGAGCACATAGAAGTCTTCCAAATTGAAGGAAATCCCTTTTGGGGCCCATTCACCAGAAACATTTACAGAAGGATTGTTTTTCCTATACTCTCAGGTTCAAAAGAAACCTTGAACATCTAGTTGAAACCCAGACTTGAGCAGGAATCCCCTGGATCACAAACCTCCTAAGGCCTTATCATTGTGATGATTGGAAGGCAGATGAAAGATCAAAGTAATTTGCAGAACCTAACAGGACTCCAATGTCTCCTCATGAAGATTGCTACAATTTAGTAAAAGAAATGATTTTGAAAACCGTACTTTTAAAGCTTTTGAAACTACATGACCTGAGCAATAACCCAAAGCCAACGGTTAATGTAGGTATATTTAGTGGAGTTAAATGTCTTTAATTTCCTTGTGAAGGTGCTATACTCACAACAACAAAATATATTTTTCTTGTGATTATATTTCAAATGACTTTAGAATGATTTCACCCACGGGTTTCTTGAAGGCAGACTATTTACAGTGACAACCCCAGGAATTATGCTGTGCCTGTGGAGCTCAGAAGTCCTCCCAGAAAGCATTACGCTTAATGGGAACATTACCTGTTAAATGAAAAGCTAACTTCATACTTTTAAACCTCTTAAAATGCCGCTCACTTCAATCTCCCCAATACACAAGAGGGGATCCTATTTCAGCATCAATTGATGGTGGAAAAAAAGTCTAGAAGAATAACTGACCCCAAGCTTAATATGAGACAAGGGTGCAAGTAGCACCCTCCAGAAGGTAAAGTAATCCAAGGATGCAGGGCTAGACTAGAAGAGTAATGGCCAGGTTGTAGATAGTGATGATTCCATTGTATTCAGCATTGGTTTGGCCACATTTTGTCCAATTCTGAACTCCATATATTAATGGGGATACTGATAAACTAGGTTATCAACGATGTTGGAGGAGCCAACTAGTGAAATTCTGCTATGGATATGGTAACCCTAATGAAGAATAACTGGTAACTGGGGATGGGTATGATGGTATCCTTGTAGAGGGTAGGGAACCACTCTATCTTGGAGTCTGTGATAGAGAAAAGCACATGTGAGAATAGTCTGATACACATTCTGGATTTTGTGAAAGCAGATTTTTAAGAGGTTTAGAGGAAATATAAATAGAATCTCACAAACTAAAATGCTTCAGAGAAAGTCAGCCCAGGATGGATGGGTGATACTCAAGAATGAAATTCTGATGACTCATAGGTAAAGATTTTAACAAGGAAGAAAAATGAAATTTGTCTGAACATATCAATTTGGATGCACAAAAATCTCACTGTCTACCTTAGATTTAAAACAACAAATGTATAGAAGATGGAAATAAGACCAGGGAAGAGAAAATGAATACAGCTGATACGTGAAGTCTGTAAGGGGGATGGTAAGAAAGCATCTAGCTGTTCTGGATTATTTCAAGCTACTTTGCTCTTATGAATGAATCCTCAGCACCTAGAAGTCTAAAATGATCCCTGGAATATCATACATACTTAACAAATCCTTATTGATTGATGGATTGCATCCTTGCCTTCTGAAAGAACTGGCAAGTATGATTCTCAAAAAATATCATGGAAAATTGGATTGGTACCCCAATACTGGAAAATGACAGGTGCTATCTACATTTTCAAAGAAGGAAAGGGAACAAAATCTGTAAACCACAGAGCAGCAAATTTGACCTCCATTCTTGGTAAAATTCTAGCACAGTCCATTAAAGAGATGGTCTTCTTATTTCCTAAAGGAGAAACAGTGATTGCAAAGATCCAGCATGACTTCATCCAAGGCAAGTCATGTCAAGTTAGTCTCATTTCCTTTTTTAAAAGATAGGAACGCTTTATTTGTTTCATTCGCTTTTACAGTCTTTAAAATAAGAACCATTTACCACAAAACATCCAGTGGCACATGGATCCCCATAGGTGTCTGCTTCACAGAGAAACATCGAGGATCTTTAACCACAGCCCTGGTCCACACAGATGATGGAATATCCAGAGGCAGCTTCAACTGTAACATTTCTGTCCTGGATTGACCATATTGGCAATAGTTAGAGACACTGGAGAACAACATATATTTGGAGGGAAGAAAGAAGTAGTCTGGAAACTTTCCCTCCATATACAGACCATCCTCTCTCAATTGTAGGGCTCAACCCACAGTGTCCAGAACCTGGCTGTTCCCAGCAGCCAGGTGACCAGGGATCAGCAACAAATTGACTTGTTTGTAAATGTCCAGGCACACATCCTGTTCATGCTGCCATTCAGGTCGTGGACAGCAGAGGTAGCAATAAGAGCCTCCCACTGGGGTCTGCACCTGAGGAAACAGGCGGTCATTCTCTCTCTCAATCCTCAAATACTCACGATCATGTCCTCTTCAGTGTCCTTATGAATACACATCAAACTCTCTAACTAACTTCAATTTTTAAAAAATGTAAAGAAGATGAAAACAAGACCAGGGAAGATAAATTGTCAAAGCTGTAGACAGAAATAACAACAACAGTAGCCCCAGAGAGGGTCTGACCCTGAGGATATAACAGGTAGATAGTCTGTCTCCATCCTACTAATGTAGTTAGCAAATGGGCAGTCACTGACTCTCTGAAGAACACATCATGGGGATTGCAAGGTCCTGGGGGAGGCAGAAGAAGGATGGAGGGCCCAGGTTAGAGTTTCTCTTTTATATTTATTTTTTTAAAACAAATGCTTTATTAACTTCTGTTTTACATCATTCATTTCCACCAGATTTTGAGTTACAATTATTCCCCCCCCCGTTTTTCCCCTACCCACCCTCCCAGAATAGCAGTCTCACAAGATATCGCTTCCTCCAATATGATCTCTCCCATATCTTCTCCCATAACCCCTTCGACTTTTCCATTAGAGGAAGGTGAATCTCTGTGTTCCAATGCCTGCACATCTTATCTCCCAACCACAAGCAAAGGAGTATTAATAATAGTATTTATATATATTTGAAACATTTAATTTTAAGACCTCAAATTTCAGATCCATTCCTCCTTGTCACCCATTCCCTCTGGGAAGATAAGTAATTCAGTATATGTTGTACATGTCTAGCTATGCACAACATTACCATAGTAGATACATTGTACAAGGCTGCTTATAATTCCCTCCCACTCATCCCACCCCCACCTGGTCCATTCCCTACTTGATCCTGTCCCTCTTCTATAGTGGGTACTTTTAACCTCCCCTCCCCCTAAGGAAGCCCTCCCATCCATCATCCCTCTTCTCATCCCCCTTCCCCCTATTCTGCTGCAGGTTGAGATATCCCATTTAGTATGTATGTCATTCTCTCCCTGAACCAGACTTCCGTTTCTGGCAAGCTATAAACCCACCCACAACCTCCACCCCAGATCACAATCCAGATCCAGGGAGGTTAAAGCAAGAGCGATTACCTCCCAAGACTGATCGCTGGATCTCCCTACAGTTGGCAGGCCAGGAGCTATAGCTGCCTCTGAAAGCTACAAAATGGAGTGTCTCCTCAGTGGCTTCTAGCCCCCAGGGGAGGAAGCCGACATGTTCCCCAAATACTGGTCCCAAAGTCCATAGGGCACTAACCTCTCACTTTGTCCTAGGCATGTCTATGTTGATAATTCTGGAATCGCCACAGCTGCTGGTGTTCTGGGGTCCCTCCAGCTGGCTGCTGGCCCTGCCACCCTGGGGCTAAAACCACAACTCAGGCAGACGTGTGCTCAGCTCCACACACACTGCTCTGCGCTGACGGCTCCCAGAGTGCTGCACTGGTCCTTCCTGCAGGGCTGCTGGGCTGTTCTCAGCGGGAGGTTAGCTTCTCTGTGTCATTCTGTGGGTGCTGGGGCTCCAGAAGTTGTTCAGAGTCCCCTTTTACATAGTTTAGAGGTATTCTGGGGGGGAGTGTGGCTTGGAGGCGCTGTTTTTACTTTGCCATCTTGGATCCTCCCCCTCTCTTTTATATTTAATGGGCTAAAGGATTTGGGAGATCAGTCTCTTCCCAACTTGAGTCAGTAGTGTAGGGTAGGGCTGAACAATAGCCCAGACACAGTGCTTTGAAACAGACACAATAGGCATAACAGAGACCTTGGGAAAGTAGCAAGGAAGTTTCCATCCCTCATAGTCCAAGGAGAATTTCTCCAAATCTCCAGGTTTCCAGTACGCTTTTCCCTCATCTGGCATTGGAGGTTGAGAGTATGGGAAAACAATTGAGACTGCAGGTAACTAAATCTAAGCAGACACTGTGGGAATTGTATCGATATCCTGAAGACAGAACATGGAGGGTCCACAATCTCTGTCCTGTATTAAAGATGGGTATATCAAGGGTACCAGCCAAGCCTGGTCTGGTCGCACATCTCTAGGGTCCCAGTAGCTACTTTGGTGCCCTGGCACCATGGAGGAATGAAGAACAGTCCAGGGATTATTTTACTTTGAAGCAGACAACCTGGGGATGGTAGCCAAGATCCCCACCTCCAAATTGGCATCATCCCCATTGGACTTGAAGAACATTTGCCAAATCTCTTCCTTCTGAGTTCTAAGAAGGGGCCCTCCAGAGGTGAGACTGGGGGAAGAGGGCAAGATGTGGTTACTTCCTGCCTTTCATGGCAGTCTAATAGTTCTGGATTCTGAACTGTTCATACCTCTGTTCCTCCACCTTGGAAACCAGACTGCTGCTGCTAGTTAGGAAGGTTTTATTTGATTGATCCTTTTTCCTCAGTTCTTCATAAGGATCATTTGTCTTAAGGTGTCTCCTTATCTCCAGGATCCCAGCAGCCACTTAGATGTTCTGGCACTGAAGCAGATATCCTGGGGTGGTAGGGGTGGGGGTGGGCAGGGTCTTAAGACTCTAAGGAGGCAGTAGTCACGTCCATGTTATACTTAAAGAATGTTTGCCAAATCTATTTCTTCTGAGATCTGAGTGGAGGCCGTGAAGGGGTCATCCCTTGGTGAGGTTGAGGGTGGAGGTGGCAAGATTGTGGACTCCTACTTTGCATTGCAGTCTAAATGGTTTAGGTCCTGTCACAGTTCATAACTCTGTTGTTCCCCCTCCTGAAGCCAAATGCTGATGCTAGTTAGAAATATTTTACTCAATTGGTCTTCCTTTTTTCCTTCTTCCTTCCTTCCTTCCTTCCTTCCTTCCTTCCTTCTTCCTTCCTTCCTTCCTTCCTTCCTTCTTTCTTTCCTTCCTTCTTTCCTTCCTTCTCCCTCCCCTATCCCCTCTCCTCCCCTTCCTCCCTCTGTCCATGTGATGTATCATGCTCTGCCCAAAGGAGTTTACATTTTGATGACTGAAACCTAGCAAGATATTTGGCAGAATCCAGTGGGTCAGTCTCTCCCCAACCTGACCTGGAAGTGAGGGAGAGGCCTGAGCAACCTCCCAGACATCACAAGCTTTGAAACAGACACAATGCATGGCAATGATCTCTGGTGAGGGCACTAGGAGAAATCTCGGTCCCACAGGATCTGGGTAGATCAGCTGACACAGACTGCTCTCTTAATCTCAAGGTTTCCAGAAGCCACATCCCTGATCTAATGTTCAGGGGGTGGGACAGGGACAAAACAACCATATTGAAGGATGCTACACCAAAGCAGACATGGGAGCCATAGAAATGATTGTATGAGGGCAGCACATGGGAAGCCCAGTCAGTCACAATCTCTGCCCTGTACTCAATAAAAGGGTATTAAGGAGGAAGCAAGACTGGCCTCTTTTCCAGTCTCTAGGGTCCCAGTAGCTGGTTTGGTGCCAGGGAACCGTCCGGGAATCAGCCACTTCCAAACAGACATCTGAGGAAAGGGGACAAAATCTTCGTCTCTAATTAGGCACTTGTTCCACATTGCACTTGAAAGACGTTTCCTAAATCTATTTCTTCTCTTCTAATGGAGCCTGAGAAAGGACCACCCCATAGTGGGCTTGTGTGTGGGAAGAAGGCTGTGGACTCTCTCTGTTTCTCAAGCCAGCCTCGATGGTTTGGGTCCTGGTATCGTCCATAACGTTGTTCCTCCTTCCCCCACCCCCACCCCCAGTCAACATGCTGGTAGTTAGGAATGTTTTGTTTGTTTTATTTTCATCAGTCCTTCATAAAGATCATTCTTCCCAAGATGTTCACTGGCACGTGTTTCCAGCAGTGTCCTGTTCTATGCATTAACTTTCACCAACACTCAGGGACCCCAGAAATTAGCTTCAGCCCTCCTACTGTGACCTAGCCACAGTGGGAATGGATGCTAAGATTCAGTCAGTGTTTCTGGCAAGCAGCCAGCCTGGAGAGGAAAAGAGGTAAAGAGGGAAAGGCCATCCCAGCTGTGGTCAGCCATTTCCAGGGATCAGAGATAGGAGTATGATAGCTCTTCAAACACTTGAAAGACCATTCTCATAGCCTTTATAATCAATATAGACAAAATTTGTTAAAAGAATAAATGAAGTTTTTTTGTGTGGTTTCAGATTGCTTGGGTCTATAAGGAGACCTCTTCTCTAAGAACACCACCCAATATTGACCTCTTTTCTCATATCCAGGGTGCCAAAAGTCACTTTGGTGTCATGTCACTGAGGCTGCATGAGGAGCAGTCCAAGCATGAGCTACTTTGAAGCAGACATCTGGGGATGGTGGACATGGTCTTGGTCTCTATGTAGGTAACAGCCATGTTCACATTGTTCTTGAAAAATGTTTACAAAATGTATTCTTGGTGCAGCTAGATGGTACAGTGAATAAAGCACCAGCCATGGAGTCAGAAGAACTTGAGTTAAAATCCAGCCTCAGACACTTGATACTTACTACCTGTATGACCTTGGGCAAGTCATTTAACCCCAACTGCCTTGCCTTCCCCCCTCAAAAAAAAAAACTCCTCCTGAGCAGTAGTGGGAGCTGTGAAGGACCATCCCTTGGTGAGGTTAGGGGTGGTGGCAGGTTTTATATTCCATCTGCTTCTCTTCAATCTAGGAAGTGTGGGTCCAGTTATCATTCACGACTTTGTTCCTCTTCCCACTTAAGCTAGACTGCTGGTGGTAGTCAGGAAAATGTTGATTTTTTTGACTGGTTCATTTTATTTTCTCCTTTATAAGATATCTAGGGATGCATGTATTTCCATAGCTTTTCTATTCTACAATGAAACCTCTTCATCGACTCAGATTATAGACAGTTCTTAGATGGATCCATCATGCCCTGTCCTGCTGGTGAGCTTCTATTAAGGCTTTTGAAAAAGAGCTTGTCTTAGAGGTGGAACAAGATCTAGCCTGGAAAGAAGAGAAGGAGGGGGCTGAAGACCTCTGTTTCTCCATGAACTGACCATCCTCTCTCAGCTTGCAGAGCCCAGTCCTTAGTGTCTAGAATTCAACTGTGGTCAGCACTGAGAAGGATAACCAACTGGGATAACCAACTGGGGCAAAACCCCAAACATACTTGTTTGCAAAGTCGAGGGACATATCACCTTCATCTTGCCAACCAGACCATGGTCTCCAGCAGCACCAGGATGCTCAGCAGGGGGCCTGACTTTGAGGATGCAGGCAATTAATTTCCCTTTCCATCTCACTGTCAGTGAACAACTCTTCAGACACTACCTGTTTGAAGCAGACATCATAGGGATAGCAAGGATTTTGTGAAAGTGGCAGAGGGAGGGAAGGCCCAGGTCAGTTTTTCTTTCATATCCGATGAGCTGGGGTTCCGAAAAATCAATCTATTATCTGGCAGAGAGGGGATGAGTCAGCAGTGGCCCAGATACCACATGCTTTGAAATAGACACAATGAGCATGGCAGGTATCTAGTGAGGGCAACCAAGGGCATTTCCATCCTACACAGTGTGGGAACACCTGGGATAGACCCTTCTAATCTCAGGGTTTCCAGAAGCCATTTCTTTGATCTGGAACTGGTAGGCAAACAATGCTGACTGAAGGCACCTAATCTGAGCAGACAGTGGACAGTTGTCTGGGATCTCAGGAGGGCAGCACATGAAAGGCCCAACCAGTCATAGTTTCTATTCTGTATTCAATAGTGGAATGTCAAGGAAATAAACTAATTCCTCATTTACAAGGTGCCAGCAGTCACTTTGCTGCCCTGCTACTGAGGGGGAGTGAGGAACAGTCCAGGCATTAGCTTCTTTGAAACAGACATCTCGGTGATGATGGACATGGTCTTAGTCTCCAGGTCAGAATCAGCCATGTTCCCTATTGCACTTGAAGAATACTGGCTGAATCTCTTCCTTTTGAGAGTCTGGAGGAGTCTATGAACCAGCCATTCCTTCATGGGGATGGGAACAGGGGTGGGAGGGTTGTGCACTCTAGGTGCTGCTCATGCCATTCTAGGTGGTCTGTGTTCTGGCACCGTTCACAGCTCTGCTCCTTCTCTCCCTGAAGACAAATGTTTCTGATAATCAGAAATGTTTTATTTGATTGGTTCATTTTCATCAATCCTCCATAAAGAGCATTTTTCCCAAGATGTTCACTGACTCACGTGTTTCCATCAGTCTCCTTTTCTACACATTAACCTTAGACATTTTCACCAATTAGCTTCAACCTTCTGGCTCTGACCTAGCCACAGTAGAAATGGACGCTAAGAGCTAAGAAGCCAGAGCTTCCAGTGACCAGTCTGTCTTGAGCCTGGGGATGAGGTTTCTGTTTGTCTCTCCCTCTGTCTACTGACAATCCTTCATCCATGGTTAGGACCCATCCCACAGTATCCTCAGACCACAATTCAGCTGTGGTTCAGGGAGAGAACAGTCCTTCAAACCTTGGAAAGACCATCCTCATAGCCTTCATCATCTACAGCCAACGTTTGTCTGACTTTATCTCTGTAACCCCAACCTGACCAGAGGTGAAATGACAGAGAAAGTCTTATTTATTTGTTTTTTTTCTTCCTCAAACCTTATCTCTCATTGAAAGTACAGGAGAAGAAAGTCAAGGAGAAAAAGAAAAAAAGAGAATGATCTGCTGGAAGGAATGGTGAACATGTCACACACACCCCTCACACACTCTTGGTTGGTCAGTTCAGAAGGACTATTTGTTTATCCTTAATGGTGACTAAGCTAGTTCTAACCCTCCCTCAGTAATTTCCCAGGTCAAGATGGTGCACAACTCCCTCTTTTCTGGACACTTGGAGTCCCCAGTCCTAAGATCTAGGTCAGGACCAGGGGAAGCTTGATTCTGTTCCACCTGAGCCATAGAAGTGCTCACCTGCTTCTCCCTGTACAGAATTATCCTGTCTCTCAAATCATCCATCAGAAATCCCACTTCTGGCTCCTGAGAACAAAATACAAAACCAAAATAATTCAGAAAGAAGTTTATCAAATTGTCAGGAAAGGAAGAAAACTGAAAAAATGGGTGACCTATTTCCTTTTTTCTCCTCCTTCCCCCCACTTCCACCAGTATCTTAAGTTACACATTATATAGGATTCAAATAAAGGAACAAGGAAATAGTAGCTGAGTGACCAGCACAGGGGCAGTTTCCAGATAAGACATGTGGGTTACTTGAGATGTATGACGGAAGAAAACTTCTCACATTCCTCACATCAGTCTTTGGGTCTCACTGGGATTCTGGTCAGAATAACCTGAAGTCTTAAGCAATAAACAAATATGGTCTCTAAGCAAAAGGTCTGGTTTCTCTGCCATATAGGGTTAAGTTCAAACAATGCAATAAAGTTTTGCCACATTTTCTTCCATTTCCTTCTTCTCTTTTCCTTCCTTCCTTCCTTCCTTCCTTCCTTCCTTCCTTCCTTCCTTCCTTCCTTCCTTCCTTCCTTCCTTTCTTTCTTTCTTTCTTTCTTTCTTTCTTTCTTTCTTTCTTTCTTTCTTTCTTTCTTTCTTTCTTCTTTCCTTTTTCCCCTTTCATTTTATTGGATTAAAGGGGGTAGGAGGAAGAAATATAAATACTTGGTAATTTTTTTAATCATTTAAAAAATAAAAGATGAACACTAACTTTAGCTTGTTATCCTGTATTCTTTTGTATGGCACTGAGTCTTAGTATCAGAGTTTGGTATCACAATCTCGGATCCTTAATCAATATAACTTAATCAATACAACTTAATCAATATAACACTATAACTGTGTTATAGTCACAGGAGAAGAATACTAAGTTGGTCATATTTGAGCTGATTTGTGTAGAGAGGGGGTATGAGTCCAAATATGCCATTATTTTTTCTCTGTAGCCTTTCACAGAGTTCAAAAACCTGTCCTTTTTAGGTGGCTTAACATGCTGTATCTTAGAAATTTCCCATAACAATGAGCATAGAATGAAGAGTAAAGTACAAAAATAATCAATCATCTTTTAAACCTAGAGTTATGGTAGGAAAAATATAAGACTTTGGCTTATATCTCAATTATTTTCAGAGTTCTATTATGAAGGTAAACAACCTTAAATTTGTAACGTTGCCCAAATGGATATGTGGAAATGCAGACCATGGGGATGGGTGGCTTGCTAGATAGTAAAGGCTAATATCATTGAATGATGTGTGCTGCTGGAATCCAGTGTGACATAAAGCAGGAGTAAGTCTGCCATGAAGAATCTCTCCCCTGTTAATAAGTCGCAGTCAGAGGCTGACTATACAAACCAGGAAGAATGGGAAAGGCTAAACCGAGAAGATAAATACCTGTCAAGAAGTCCCCCCAAAGCCAAAAAGATAAACAGTGTTGGGCTCAATGTCATAATAGCTGACAGGGAGAACAAAATGGCATACAAGTCTGTATCTCCTTTATTTAACTCATTATTTCCACAGAAGGAGCCTTTAGATACATCATCCGTCAGTCAGCAAGCATTTATTAGCATCTACTATATGTCAATCACCATGCTAAGTGCTGAGGATACAAAGAAAAGCAAAAGATGGCCCTGCTCTCAGGGAGCTCATGCTCTAATGAAACTAAATGACAAGGTTTGTACAAGATAAATTGGAGATGATCCACAGAGCTAGCATTAAGAGGAATTGGAAAAGGCTTCCTACGGAAGATGGGTTTTTGTCTGGCACTTGGAGCAAGCCAGGAAAGTAAGGAAACAAACATGAGGAGGGCAGAATTCCAGGCACGGGAGAGAGCCAGTGAAAAGGCCCAGAGTTAGTGTCTCATGCAAATGTATCAATAATAGCATCATCAAAAATGGCTCTCAGTTTTTTAGTTTTATGGCAGCTAGGTGGTCCAATGGATAGAGCACTGACTCTGGAGTCAGGAGGACCTGAGTTCAAATCCAGCCTCAGACACTTACTAATTGTTCAACCCTGGACAAGTCACTTCACCTTGTCTGCTTCAGTTTCATTTGCAAAAATGAGCTGGAGAAGAAAATGGCAAACCACTTGAGTATCTTTGCCAAGAAAACCACAAATGGGGTCACCAGGGGTTGGACATGAGTAATCGACAAAATGACTTTGTAGTTCCTGTTTTGTATTCTTCCATTCAATTAATCCAATTATTTATTTACTTGTATACCTACTATCTAAGAGACAGTGTGAGATTGTATAGAAGTGTTAAACATATAGTGTTCCCTAGAACAATAGGACAAGATGAAAATATAATTGAGAAATATTTAACAAAGTGCCTAAAGATATAATAGAACATAGATAATAGTAATATATGGTTTTCTAAGCCAATGTCCAGATGTGCAAGGATCTTTCTGTGCATTTTAGTGGCCTTTGAGTTTGACACCACTGGCCTAGAGCACTGAGTAGGTTATTAATTGTCCAGAATCACAGAGTCAGTATGTTTAAGAGGCAGAGGCTGAACCTGCCTAGCTTCAAGGTCAGCTTACTAACTACTACATTATGCTGCCTCTTTTTTTTTTTTTTTTTGGAGGGCAATTGGGGTTAAGTAACTTGCCCAAGGTCACACGGCTAGGTTTTTGTTTGTGTGTGCGTTAAGTGTCTGAGGCCAGATTCGAACTCAGGTCCTTCCGACTCCAGGGCCAACGCTCTACTTACTGCGCCACCTAGCTGCCCCTATTATGCTGCCTCTTTATCAGTGATTGTACGGTACTACAGATTGTCGTGGAGGGAAGCTTAGAGGCCATATGTTCCAACCCCTTCATTTTGCAGAAGAGGAAACTGAAGCAGAGGTTAATGACTTACCCAAGATCACACATAACTAGTAAATGTCTAGAGCAGGATTTGAATTCAGGTGCTCCAGACTCCAAGCTAGGCTCTCTGTGCACTGTGTCATCTTGTTACTCAGTGCTATATGAATGCCAGCTGTCATTATTAAGGCTCTGAATAAGCCATAGAACCTGCTCCTCTGGAGACAGAGAATGAATCGGCATGAGGAGGACAAAAAGAACTTTCTGGTTGAGATGGTCAAAAGTCCACTGGAGAAAGTTTCCTTTTAGTCAGACTTTGAAGAGTGGTCAAGATTTGGGGAGATTTCGATCAGCAAGAGGAGGGCATTTGAGCTCTAAAGAGCAATGTCATGTGGGAAAGTGAAGGGCACTTTTGGTAAACAGTAATTGATAAGTCCACTTGAGCTACAGAATATTGAACATGTAGGGGAAGAAGGGGGAGGTGAGGCCAGAAAGATTGTGGCCAAATGTCCTATTGGGGAGAGTTTAGTTCTTGATTCTATTCACAGTATGGGGAATACTTAAAGAAAAGCGAATTGATTTGAGAGGCATTGTGCCATTGGGAAATTTTGATGGTCATTGTGGTATAAAATGAATTGGAAGAAACACAGGATCATAAATTGAGAGGTGGAGGGTCTTTCTCAGACCAAACCCATGTAGTCCAAACCCATCATTTAGAAGCTCACCCAGGGAGTAACTAAGAGAGTTATGATTCAAACCCAGGTTATCTGCTCATTCCATGGTGCTATGTAGCTGTGAAGACTATATTCAAGGAGACCAGTTAGGAAACCATTGCAATATTCCAGTTAACAGATAATAGTGGTGATGGGGCAACTAAACTAAGGTGATGGCATAGGGAATTAATAGAAGGAACAAATGTAGTTAGAGGTAGAGTCAGTACATATAACTGGGGAAAATAATATATTAGATTTAATTTTTCAGAAAAGATGTAGTGTCAGTAAGAGGTGGAAGTTAATTGCATATAGGAGATGAGGGAGAGGAAGGCTGATTGAGGTTTCTGCCCCAGGTGACTTAACAGAATGATGATTCTATTAATGAACAGTAGGAAAATCAGAAACATGAGCTTGGCCTTGCATATGAATATTGTTAATTCATTTATTTAATCAATCAGTCTGTCAACAAATAATTATTAAGCATTTACCATGTTCAAGATGCTATGAATACAAAACCAAATGAAAACAGTCCCTGCCATTGAGTAATGTACATTTATAGTATTTCCACTCTACCTCATAGTTCTTTGGAATGCTACCTCAGTTTCAAAGTACTTTGCAGGTCAGAATCCTCTCCAAATTATGGCTCATGACTCCTCACAAATGTGTTTACTTTTCCCAGTCAGCTAGAAAACACACCTAATTCACAACAAAGAGATTTAGCAAAGTAGCATAATCTAACAATTCCTCCATAAACCTTGAGCCCACTTTCCCACAAATCTGCACAAACTCAGTGGAAAGAGTGGATCTGTCAATGAATCATATATAAGGCATAAACATATTTGGGAAGGATTTGGGAATATATCTGATCAAAGCACACATGGAGCTCCCAATATCTTTGGCTAATGTCATAATGCTTCTCACTGCTGGACTTGTTTCCTACTAGGCATTGCTCTCTTCTGATCCCTCCAGGTATTATATCTCAGCAGCAACCCACTAGGCATTATGTCTCTGCTCCATTCAATATTTAGCTATCCAGGCATCTCCATCTTAATGCTTTGTCCAACATCTATTTAGGAAACTGTGGTCAGTTAGCCTCTCCCCTGAAAAGTGGAATTTGAACGTAGTTATAATAATCACTGTTCATTAGGAGGGATTACAGTTAGTAAATTTATTCCTCAAAGGGATAACTACAATTTTATCAGCCTCCTCTTTTATCTCCTGTTATGTCCCAGTTAGAGTCCTTAGCTGAGGTGCCTCTCAGAACCACCTGATACCCTAGCCTCCATCTCCTGGCGATAATATGATCAGTGTCTGTCTCCCCTATATTTAAGGGCTAGATTTACCCAGTCAGTTGTTCCTTGGGTTATGACAGGGATATGTTGGCAAATGTTTAACCACCAGGTCCTGTAAAAAATGTACACACTACACTTTTAAGTTTAATCTGGATCATTAATATTTTGTCATCACTTTTTCAAGCTTAGACAATCAATAAATCAAGCTTTGATTTGTAGCACTTGATAGAAGCTGGAGTCTTGAGAGACTTTGAATGCCATCTAGAGAGAACTGAATGGTGGGATTATGTTTGATTTTTTTCTCCAAAAACTGTGGACAAGTCAACAGTTGCTGTTAATGGACAGAGATGTCTCTAGATGGCACTGGGAATCTTTCAGGAATGCTCTTCAATATACAGAGTATCTTTCCACTTGGTTAAGTTAAATCTGGTTTTCTGAAAATGTCTCCTTGTTATATATATATTTTAAATGCAGTTGTTTAACTGCTTCTCCCAAGATTCTATTTCCTTTTTTTTAAAGATATGCTAACAGCCTCTGAGAACAAAAGAACAACAATGTCTCTGTGAGAATGACTATTTAAACAAGGCAAAATACACACTGGTAAATCAGTTTCCTCATCTGTAAAATGAGCTAGAGATGGAAAAGGTGAACCACTCCAGTATCTTTGCCAAGAAAACCCCAAATGGGGTCACAAAGAGTCAGATATGACTGAAATTACAGAATGACAACAACAACAAAATACATGCACATTATAAATAACTTTATTTTAATGGCACATGTCAAGAAAGGCCTCAGCACCTGAGTTGATACTTGAAAGGGAGCCAGAGATTCCAAAAGGCAAAGATAACGATAACGATATGTAAAGATAATGATTTTTTAAAAACTATTATTAGAGTGCCTCAGAAAGGAAGCCCAAAAAGCACATAGTGGCTCCTTCTTATTTGTTCAGAAGGCTCAATATTATGGCATTCCAAAATAAACACAGCAGCGTGGAGAGACAAATTTCAATTATTGTGAAATTACATTTTTGGGGCTCTTCTTTGTCTTTTTAAAACATTTTCAAAATGTTGTGGTGGTGCAGCCAGTGTAAAAATGACTGCATGAGACTAGAACCAAAAGGCATTCTAAGTATTCTTCTGGTTTTCTTTCTTTAGAGGAGAAATATAGGATGTCCCCAAAGTCGCAGCTCAATTTTAAGCTTTTAATAATAGAACACTTCTCTAAGACTTTTGGGATACTCTGCATATGCAATTATTATTATATAGATATAGATATATAGATATATACATTTCATATGCATTCATGTATGAATGGATGTATGTATATGTTTGTATACTCAGTTGCTCAAATAGATCTGTGATCCCATTGATTCAGGAGTTTCCTGCAATGAAGTAGACCTCAACTCTTCCATGCCTGTCTATCCTGTGCAATTTTTGTTCATGTACTCCCAAAAGTCCTCCACAGGGAGCCTGCCCAATATATCAGAAGCACTCCTCAATTTCTCTTGACATTGTGAGCTTACCAGTAGACCACTTGGATTGTCATTTATCATTCCTTGTTCTTATCAAGCCCAACTTTCCTGCTTGCATATTTTTCTCCTGTTTTACTTTGGCACCCTTCATTGGCTATGTATTATACCTTGCTCATATCCACCATGTTCTTCTCCATGGCCCTTTATGCTATGCCATTTTTAATTCTTCAGAGTCAAGAATCCTTAAGTCATTAATAAGCTTTCCCAGGATGCTTTACATCATACTACCCACAACGAATGCTTGTACCAATAATTTTCATTAAAATTGTATAGATGGTATAGATGTTTTATAGGTGGTAGCTGTACTGGTAGGTACAACTGGTAGGTTGATGTTCCTTCATCCACTTTTCCTCCAGTATTAATAATCCCACACCTTTGGCATCTTCCATTCCAGATACTTTGTATATGAGTCCTTTGAAGTCCTCACAATTATGTTGCCAATAATAAAAATCTACTTCGCATATATTTAGTACAATCACTCTGTTTTTCCTATCCTTGTTCTCTTTACTGCCATTTTTGCCTCTTCTATAAAGTACATTTAGGACTATGGTGTTACAGTCCAAGGGTCATGTTTCCATTAATGTCTTTAATGGATAAAAGTTTTTAATAATGAGTTTTGAAAACCTTTCCATTTTTTTATTTGAATACTTTCCCTTACATTTGCACACTTGAATGCTCTTGGGATGAATTGCTTAGCTGACTGACTATATTGCCAAGCTCTTTTAAAATTGATTTTATCCTCCCCTGCTTCTCTCTATCTTATGAGCTAATTCTACTTGAAATAATCCATCTTCCCTTTTCATAATATTTTACAAACAACTTTATACTCTAATCTGGTGTTTCCTTTGGCAGTCATCTCTCTCCACTTGTTAAATAAATAAAATGTTTGTACTTTCTGGGTTATTTTGGTTTCCCTGTTGTGACAATTCATTTTACTTTGGTGAAACTTCTGGATAAAATTATTATAGTAAGCTTTCATGTCATTTCTATTGCCATTTCTCATTTAAAAAAACACCCACCAAAAACCCCACAAACACCCCCACACAACCACACAAAAACCACACCAAACAACAACCACCAAACCCAAAAACCACCCCCAAAAAACACCCACAAAAACACCAACCCACAACCAACAAATTAATTTCACGCTTAAATAGTTTAAGATTAAGTTATATGAACTTCATGTCATCTCTTTCTCTCATCACCCCTTCCTTTCTTCTTTTCTTCTTCTTTCCTTTTTCCTTCCTTCCTTCCTTCCTTCCTTCCTTCCTTCCTTCCTTCCTTTTTCCTTCTTTTTCATTTTACTTATTTAGATATTAGTGGTCTAACTGTACTTGGAAAGCCTATTCAGGAAAAAACTTCCACATCAATAATAAGTCTTTTCCTGTCTGTTAAAATATAAGTACATTCTAACATTATATATTATTTTAAAGTATATTCTAATATGAAACATTAGAATATAATAATATAAACAATAAAATATGACATATATTCTAATACAATAATATAAATATATAGAAAAGACAATATTTATAATATGTAATAGGTTATAAATGTTAAAAATTGTACAATATGACAATATAAAGTAACATAAAATATTAAAATCATTAAGTGAGTATTTCTGTCAGACATGAGTTCTTCAGGAGATAAGAAAGCTAGAATTTCACATCATGGCTTCATGTGCCTTTCTGGGGAAACCCCACTCCACTAAGCAGTTTACACTTACAGTATAATATATAAAATATTATATCATAATATTAATATAATACTATGATATAATATTATAAATATATACTATATAATAATATATTTTAAATAGATAAAATTAATATAATATATAATATTATAATAAATATATAAGCTATACTTACAGTATAGCTATATGTCCCTTGTAGTAGCGGGGCCAAAATGTGGCATAATAATAATTGACACTTACATGACACTTTAGAAGTTGTTTAAAACAATTTGCCTTTGTTATCTAATTCAAACTACAAACTACAAATCTAATTCAAACAAACAATCTAATTCAAACAATTAGGTAGCTCAAACTTGCAACCCTGTAGAATAGGGACTAGAAATATTATTATCTCCTTTCTTACTAATAAGGAAACTGAGACTCAAAGTGCTTAAATGATTTGCCTCAGGGTCACACAGCTAGCAAGTGTCAGAGCGGTGATATAAATCTAAGCCTTCCTGAATTCAGTTTCAGTATTCAATTCACTATATGCCATGATATCTAAGAAAAACTTTTCATTTCTAATGGAGAATATCTTCTACAAAGGTGTGTTTAAGACCTCCCAAACCTATCTATGTAGGCAGGAAGAAAATTCACTTAATTTTATAATTAAGAGATCCTCTAGTCTGATTTTCTCAATTTAGAAATGAAGAAACTGTCTGGATTAACATCTATATCTCCTAATATACCTTATTGTTTTTGCTACACTTTGTCTCAACAAACTGCTTTTAAAGTTTATTGATTCAAAAGTAATGGAAGGTATTAGAATAGGCAATGAGTAAACAAAGTTATCACTTTTCCCCCCAAGAACTTATTTTTAGTTTTCAACATTCATTTCCACAAGATTGGGGGGTGGAGCCAAGATGGCGAAGTAGAAACAGCGCCTCCAAGCCACTCTCCCCCCAGAATACTTCCAAACTATGTGAAAGGGGACTCTGAACAACTTCTGGAGCCCCAGCACCCACAGAATGACACAGAAAAGCTAACCTCCCTCTGAGGACAGCCCAGGAGCCCTGCAGGAAGGACCAGTGCAGCGGAGCTGGCAGCGCAGAGCAGTGTGTGTGGAGCTGAGCACAGGTCTGCCTGAGTTGTGGTTTTAGCCCCAGGGCGGCAGGGCCAGTAGCTGGCTGGAGGGACCCCAGAACACCAGCAGCTGTGGTGATTCCAGAATTATCAACATAGACATGCCTAGGACAAAGTGAGAGGTTAGTGCCCTATGGACTTTGGGACCAGTATTTGGGGAACATGTCGGCTTCCTCCCCTGGGGGCTAGAAGCCACTGAGGAGACACTCCATTTTGTAGTTTTCAGAGGCAGCTCCAGCTCCTGGCCTGTGAACTGTAGGGAGATCCAGCGAGCAGTCTTGGGAGGTAATCGCTCTTGCTTTAACCTCCCTGGATCTGGATTGTGATCTGGAGTGGAGGTTGTGGGTGGGTTTCCAGCTTGTCAGAAACGGAAGTTGTCCCCCCACATGTTCGGGACGAAAATTCCCCTATCTGGCGGCAAAGACTTACTGTGGCAACAAGCCCAAAAGTCAAGTAATTAAGTGGCAACATGCCAAGGCAAAGGAAACAAATTAAACAGAAAAATGCAACCCTAGACTCCTACTTTGAGGGCAAAGAGGGTTGAAGCATAGGGGAAGAGGACTGTGAGGTCAGAAGTCCTGCTCCAAAAGCCCCGGGGAAAACATGAGCAGGTTGCAGGCCATAGAGGACCTTAAGAAGGACTTTAAAAATCAAATAAGAGAAGTGGAGGAAAAATTGGAAAGGGAAATGAGAAGGATGCAGGAAAAGTATGAAATGAGGGTCAACAGCCTGACTGAGGAAAACAACACCTTAAAAAATAGACTAACTCAAATGGCAAGGGAGGCCCAAAAGGGCAATGAGGAGAAGAATGCCTTAAAAAGTCGAATTTGCCAGATGGAAAAAGAATCTCAAAAGTTCACTGAGGAGATTCATTCCTTCAGAGTTAGACTGGAGCAAATGGAAGCTAATGACTTTATGAGAAATCAAGATGCTGTTAAGCAGATCCAAACAAATGAAAGACTAGAAGGCAATGTGAAATATCTCATGGGAAAAACCACTGACCTGGAAAATAGATCCAGGAGAGACAATTTAAAAATTATTGGACCACCTGAAAGCCATGATCAAAGAAAGAACCTAGAAATCACCCTTCAAGAAATTCTCAAGGAAAATTGCCCTGATGTCTTAGATCCAGAGGGCAAAATAGAGGTTGAAAGAATCCACCAATCACCTCCTGAAAAAGATCCCCAAAAGAAAACTCCCAGGAATATTATAGCCAGGTTCCAGAATCCCCAGATCAAGGAGAAAATACTACAAGCAGCCAGGAAGAAACAATTTCAATATTGTGGAAACACAATCAGAATAGCCCAGGACCTGGCAGCTTCTACACTGAGGGGCTGAAGGGCATGGAATATGATATTCCAGAGGGCAAAAGAGCTGGGAATGAACCCAAGGGTCACCTACCCAGCAAAACTGAGTATTTTGTTTCAGGGGGAAATATGGTCATTTCCACAAGATTTTGAATTCAAAATTTTCTCCCCATCTCTCCCCTATCCCCCACCCCAAGATGACAAGCGTATTGAATAATACTTTCCCTATTCTGCTCTCTAATATACCTCTTTATTTCCCCCCTTACCCTCTCACCCCTCACTTTCTTGTAGGGCAATATAGATTTCCATATCCCATTATCTGTGTATCTTATTTCCCGGTTGCATGTAAAACAATTTTTTAACATTTGCTTTTAAAACTTTGAGCTCCAGATTCTCTCCCTTCTTCCCTTCTCACCCACCCCCACTGAGAAGACAAGCAATTCAATATAGGTAGTACATGTGTAGTTATGCAAAACATTTTCATAATAGTCATATTGTGAAGACTGACTATATTTCTCTCCATCCTTTCCCAATCACAATTTATTCTATTTTTGCCTTTGACCCTGTCCCTTTTCAAAAATATTTGTTTCTAACAGCCCTTCCCCCAGTCTGACCTCCCTCTTATCATCCCCCCTTCTTATCCCCTTCCCCTCTACTTTCTTGTAGGGTAAGATACCCAATTGTGTGTGAATGTTATCCCCTCCTTAAGCCAAATCCAGTGAGAGTAAGGCCTCCCTGCTCTTACTCTCCATTATAATAGCTTTCTCTTGACTCTTTTATGTGAGATAATTTATTCTATTCTATCTCTCCCTTTCTCCTTCTCCCAATAAATTCCTCTCTCACCTCTTAATTTTATTTTTTAGATATCATCCCTTCATATTCAATTCACCCTGTGTCCTCTGTGTACACATATGCACACATATACACATACACATTTATATTCACATATACACACCTATTCATACATATATGTATACACACATATGTATATATGTATAGATAGTTGAAGGATATATGTCCTTCAACTATCCTAATACTGAAAAAGACTCATTAATTACAAATATTGTCTTTCCATGTAGGAATGTAAACAGTTCAAATTTAATAAGTGCCTTATGTTTTCTCTTTCCTACTTATCTTTTCATGCTTCTCTTAATTCTTTAAATTGAAAGTCAAATTTTCTGTTCAGCTTTGGTCTTTTCATCAAGAATGCTTGAAAATCCTCTATTTCATTGAATATCTATATTTTCCCCTGAAGTATTATACTCAGTTTTGCTGGGTAGGTGATTCTTGGTTTTAATCCTAGCTCCTTTGCCCTCTGGAATATCATATTCCAAGCCCTTTGATCCCTTAAGGTAGAAGCTGCTAGATATTGTGTTATCCTGATTGTGTTTCCACAGTACTCAAATTGTTTCTTGCTGACTACTTGTAATATTTTCTCCTTGACCTAGGAACTCTGGAATTTGGCTATAATATTCCCTGGAGTTTCTTTTTCTGGATCTTTTTCAAGAGGCAATTGGTGGATTCTTTCAATTTCTGTTTTACCCTCTGGTTCTAGAATATCAGGGCAGTTTTCCTTGATAATTTTTTGAAAGACGATGTCTAGGCTCTTTTTTTGATCATGGCTTTCAGGTAGTCCAATAATTTTTTTTAGTTTTCTCTCTTGGATCTATTTTCCAGGTCAGATGTTATTACATGGAGATATTTCACAATTGTCTTCTCTTTTTTTCATTCTTTTGGATCTGTTTTACAATATCATGATTTCTCATAGTCATTAGCTTCCACTTGCTCCAATCTAATTCTGAAGGAATTATTTTCTTCAGTGAGCTTTTGGACTTCCTTTTTCACTTGGTCAATTCTGCTTTTTAAGGCATTCTCCTCATTGATTTTTTGGACCTCTTTTGTCATTTGAGTTAGTCTATTTTTTAAGGTGTTATTTTCCTCAGTATTTTTTGGGTCTCCTTTAGCAAGGTGTTGACTTGTTTTTCATGATTTTTACATCACTCTCATTTCTCTTCCCAATTTTTCCTCTACTTCTCTTACTTGATTTTCAAACTCGTTTTTGAGTTCCTTCATGTCCTGCAACCAATTCATATTTTTCTTCAAGGTTTTTGATGCAGTGGTTTTGACTCTGTTGTCTTCTTCTGGTTCTGCTTTTATCTTCTTTGTCACCAAAGAAGGATTCTATAATCTGATTTCTTTTTCTCTGTTTGCTCATTTTATCACCTAATCACTTGACTTTTGAACTCTTTGTCATGGTAAAACTTCAAACTTCAAACTTTGTTCTGTCCCAAATTTCTGGGGTTTTGTGCAGCTATTGTTAGAGCTACTTCTAGGCATCTGCCTCAGAACCATGATGAGGACTACCTCTCCACAGCCACCACAAGCTCTGCCATACTAGCACTCCTCCTCCCCCAGGGACCACCATGCAGGACTGTGACCTAGATCCAAGTAGGGCAAAGCAAGAGAATCATACCTCAGCACCTGCAAAGAGATTCCTGAAATTGCCCTCTGATCAGCTGCTTCGTCCCCGCACCATCTGTGGGCCTACATTTCCAGAAGCAGTTGCTGCTGCTGCAAGTGCAACCACCACCACTTCTGTTGCCCTGGGGTCAGGGACAGTCCCACATTCTTCTCTCACCCAGGTCCAACAGAGTTTCCCCACTGACCTATTACTTTGTCTTTTGTGTTTGCAGGTTGAGAAGTCTGGAAACCACCATAGCTGCCAGTGAATCAGAGCCCTGAGGTCTGCTCCAGCCCAGTCTGTTTCATTGGTCTGTGTCAGTAAGGCCCATATGGGACTATGCTCTGCTCCCAGCCTGGTGCAATAGACTCTTACTGCAGGGCTGACAGTCTATCTTCAGAGGGAGATTTGTTTCACTCTGTCATTTTGTGTATTCTATAGCTCTAAAATTTCTTTAGAGTCATTTTTTTTGCAGGTACTAGAGTTAATTGGGCAATGAGCTCAAGCAGGTTCCTGCTTTTACTCCACTATCTTGGCTCTGTCTCTTAGAGCTCTTATTCTTTGCAGATGATATGGTGATAGACTTTTTACTCCACTACCTTGGCTCTGTCTCTTAGAGCTCTTATTCTTTGCAGATGATACGGTGATAGACTTAAACAATCCTAGACAATCATCTCAAAAGCTACCTGAAATAATTAAAAACTTTAGCAAAGTTGCAGAATATAAAAGAAAACCACATAAATCATTGACATTTCTATATATTACTAACAAAGCCCAGTAGCAAGATAAAGAAAGAGAAATTCCATTTAAAATAACTGTAGACAACATAAAACATTTGGGAGTCTACCTGCCAAGAGAAACCTAGGAACTATATGAATATAATTGCAAAACTTTTCACACAAAGAAGTCAGATCTAAATAATTGGAAAAAATATCAGTTGCTCATGAGTAGACTAAGATGTAGACTAAGAGTAGACATAATAAAAATGACAATTCTACCTAAATTAATTTACTTATTCAGTGCCATACCAACTACCAAAAATTATTTTATATAGCTAAAAAAATATAACAAAATTCATCTGGAAGAACAAAAGGTCAAGAATAACAAGGGAATTAATAAAAAGAAATGCAAGGGAAGGTGGCCTAGTTATATAGGACCTAAAACTGTATTATAAAGCAGCAATTGTCGAAACTATTAAGTACTGGCTAAGAAATAGAGTGGTTTATCATGGAATAGATTTGGTACACGAGACACAGTAGTCAGTGACTATAGTAGCTTAATGTTTGGTAAACCCAAAGACTCTAGCTTCTGGAATCACTATCTGACAAAACCTGCTAGGAAAAGTGGTAAATAGTATGGCTAAAACTAGGCATAGACTAATGTCTCACACCCTATACCAAGATAAAGTCAAAATGGATACATGATTTAGGACATAAATGGTGATAGCATAAGCAAGGAATGGTTTACCTATCAGATCTATGGAGAATGAAGGAATTTATGACCATACAAGAGATAGAGAGCATTATAAAATGCAAAATGGAAAATTCTGATGATATTAAATTAAAAGGATTTTGCACAAACAAAGCCAAATGTAACCAAAGTTAGAAGTAGAAAGATGGGAAACGATTTTTAAGACCAGTATCTCTGACAAAGACCTAATTTCTCAAATATATTGAGAACTGATTTATAAGAATACAAGTCATTCTCCAATTAATAAGCTGTCAAAGGATATGAAGAGGCAGTATTCAAATGAAGAAATTTAAGCTATTTGTAGTCATATGAAAAAAAATTCTCCAAATCACTCCTTTTTGTTTGTTTGTTTGTTTTTGCTTTTTGGGAGAGGGGAAGGTAAGGTAATTGGGGTTAAGTGACTTGCCCAAAGTCACATGGCTAGTTTTTGTGTTAAGTATCTGAGGCTGGATTTGAACTCACATCCTCCTGACCCCAGGGCTGTTGCTCTATTCACTGCACCACCTAGCCACCCCCATCCAAATTACTCTTTATTGGAAAAATGAAAATTAAAAGAACTCTGAGTTACCACTCCACACTTATCAGATTGGCTAATATGATAGAAAAGAAAAATGACAAATGTTGGAGAAGATGGGGAAAATCAGAACAGTAGTGCATTATTGGTAGAGCTGTAAAATGATCCAGCCATTCTGGATAGAAATTTGGAATTACACTTAAAGGGCAATAAAACTGTGAATACTTTTGGACCCAACAATACCATTACTAGGTCTGTATCCCAAATAGATCATTAAAAATGTACATGTACAAAAATATTTATAGCAGCTCTTTTTGTAGTGGCAAAGAATTGGAAATTAAAAGAATTCCCATAAATTGGGTAGAACAAGTTGTGGTTCACGAATGGAATGAAATGCTGTAAGTGCTATATAAATGGAGTGCTATAAGAAATGATGAGTTGGTCGATTTCAGAAAAACCTGGAAAGAATTAGATGAATTTATGCTGAGTGAAGTAAGCAGAACCAGGAGAACATTGTACAGTAACAGTAACATTGTGTGATGATCAACTATGATTGACTTAACTCTTCTCAGCAATACAATAATGTAAGACAATTCCAAAAGACTCATAATGGAAAACGTTATCTTCATCCAGAGAAAGATCTATGGTGTCTGAACACAGATTGAAGCATATTATTTTCTCTCTTTTTCTTTCTCGTGGTTTTTCCCTTCTGTTCAATTCTTCTTTCACAACATGAGTAATATGGAAATATGCTTAATGTGATTGTTCATGCATAGCCTATATCAGATTGCTTGCTGTTTTATGGGAGGGGGGGAGGGAGGGAAGGAGGGAGAAAAAATTGAAACTAAAAATCTTCCAAAAGTAAATGTTGAAAACCATCTTAACATATAATTGGAAAAATAAAATGTTAAGTGGAAAAAATACAATTTACTGATTAAAAATGCTCTTTTACTCCATTCCTTCCCAGTTGTTCCTGCTATGTCCCTCCAAAATTACTTTTTATTCATATACCTGTGTCTATTTTTCAATGTCCTAGTAGCAGTTGGGTTATAGATTATAGATTCAGAGCTGAATGGAACTCCCTAGAGCCCATCACATCCAGTCCTACCTTGCTGCTCACTATCCTCCTGACCAGGCAGCAGGAAGACCCACCATGAGAAGGCAACCTAACTTAATCCCTTGCCTTGTGCCCTCTCCCCTGATCCCCAGGATGCTCAGATACCTTCAGGGCTTTGACTTGGGGAAAAAGGACACTATTACCAGTTAAATAAGATGGAAATCAACTACCTTTATCATTCCAGGAAGATGGAGGACCACCCGTCCTGTGCCTGTGGCCTAAGGCTCTCTAGGCTTTATCATCTGTCTTGACTCTACACTCTCCTAATCACTGGGTGCTGACATTTTTTTTACTAACATACTCTAAGGATTCCTGGGTATTATCATTTGACCCATGCTTAGAACTTCTTGCCCTTTCCATCTGCTCTGCCATTCAACTCTTTTATGTATTGTCTCCCTCAACTGAAGTAGGAGTGTCTTAAAAGCAAGAATTATCTCATTTTTTTCTATTTGTATCCCCTCAAATTAGCATTGTACTTGGCACATAGTAAGCATCTGATAAATATTTAGTGAAGATACCTGAAAAGACTCCCTTTTCTACCAAGGACCATGCTTCCTAGGAATGCAGCTCATTGCAGTAGAAGACATGCATAGCAGGATTCTAGAAGAGATAGGGAACATGAGTTCAAAGGGAGTATAGGCTGGTCTTAGGTTAGGGAAGTCATGACTAAGAGTATAAAGTAGAGCAAAAGTTTGCATCTCAGGACATTTCTTGAGGGTAGGTTCCATTTCATTTTTGTCTTTGAACCTCCAGAGTCTAGTACAATGTCCTACATATAGTGGGAGTGTTATAAGAACTTTATAGCTTGGACTGAATTGGAAAAATTCAGCCAACAGGACCTATTGTTTGCAAAGTGTATAATTTTTTTTTTAATTCAAGGCCTTTCCTAGGCATATTAAAGTATATTTCATTTGAAACATTTATCTGTGGCTCCAACTCCAGAGTAGAATAATATCATGATAGACTATATGAGTTATTCTGGATTTTTATTTCAATGTATTCATGTAACCCTGAGGAAAGTGAAAGATGATAGTTATTTCAAAAATTAGATTTGGAACTTTTAAAACCTTAGTGGGTTCCATTTATTCTGACTTCAGCATACTGTAAAGGTATATAACTTCTCATTATTAATTTAATTAGAATTTTTTTCTCTTTTTTTCCAAATGCTTTATTAACTTCTGGTTTACATCATTCATTTCTGCCAGATTTTGAGTTATAATTTTTCCCCGTTTTTTCCCTACCTACCACCCCAGAATAGCAGTCCCACAGGATATCCCCTCATCCAATCTGCTCTCTCACATATATTCTCCCATATCCCCTTCAACTTTTCCATTAGGGCAAGGCGAATCTCTGTGCCCCAATGCCTGCACATCTTATCTCCCAGTTACATGCAAAATAGTATTAATAATAGTATTTATATATACTTGAAACATTTAATTTTAAAACTTCGAATCCCAGATCCATTCCCTTCGTCCCTTATTACCCACTCCCACTGGGAAGATAAGCAATTCAGTATATGTTGTACATGTATAGCTATGCAAAACATTCCCATAGAAGATATACTGTAAAAGACTGATTATATTTCCCTCCCACCCATCCCACTCCCCACCTGGTCCATTCCCTACTTTTATCCTGTCCCTCTTCAAAAGGGGGTGCCTACAAACTCCCATCCTCTCAGCAAGCCCTCCAATCCATCCTCCCCCCTCTCATCTCACTCCCCCCCTACTCTTCTGCAGGGTGAGATATCCCATTTAGTATGTATGTCATTCTCTCCCTGAGGCAAACTCAGTGAGAATATGGTTTTGCCTTTTAGCCTCTCTTTGCCTTCTTCCTCTCCCCTGCAACTACTTCCCCTTGCTTCTTCTACATGAGATAGTTTACCCCCGGCCCCATCTCTCCCTATATACTCTTGCCACATTCCTCTCTCACCTCTTAATTTCACCCCTTAAGTATCATCCCTTCCCACCAAATTCAACCTGTGCCCTCTATCCATGTGTACCTGTAAACATATATGCACACATTCACATATGTATTCATATGCCTGTATACCCCTCTTCAATTATTTTCATACTGAGAAAGGTTTCATCAGTCACAATTATTGTTTTTTCCATGTAGGAATGTAAATAGTTCAACTTTGATGAGTTCCTTTTGATTTCTTTTCTTTGTTTACCTTCTCAAGTATCTCTTTATTCTTGTGTCTGAATGTCAATTTTTCTATTCAACTGTGGTTTTTTCCTCAAGAATGCTTGAAAGTCCTCTATTCCACTGAATGACCATATTTTCCCCTGAAACAAAATACTCAGTTTTGCTGGGTAGGTGATTCTTGGTTTTAATCCTAGCTCTTTTGACCTCTGGTATATCATATTCCATGCCCTTCGATCCCTCAATATAGAAGCTACCAGGTCCTGTGCTATTCTGATTGTGTTTCCACAATATTGAAATTGTTTCTTCCTGGGTGCTTGTAGTATTTTCTCCTTGATCTGGGAGTTCTGGAACCTGGCTATAATATTCCTAGGAGTTTTCTTTTTGGGATCTTTTTCGGGAGGCAATCAGTGGATTCTTTCTTCTTTTTTTTTTAAAGCAATGGGGATTAAGTAACTTGCTCAAGGTTACACGGCCAGTCATTATTTGTGTGTGGGTGCTCATTTTCTGAGGCCGGATACGATCTTGGGTCATCCCATCTCCGAGGCCGGCACTCTTATTCACTGTGACACCTAGCTGCCCCCTGGTGGATTCTTTCAACCTCTATTTTGTCCTCTGGATCTAAAACATCAGGGCAATTTTCCTTGAGAATTTCTTGAAGGGTGGTTTCTTTCTTTGATCACAGCTTTCAGGTAGTCCAATAATTTTAGATGATCTCTCCTGGATCTATTTTCCAGGTCACTGGTTTTTCCCATGAGATATTTCACATTGCCTTCTATTCTTTCATTTGTTTGGATCTTTTTAACAGCATCTTGATTTCTCATAAAGTCACTAGCTTCCATCTGCTCCAGTCTAATTCTGAAGGAATGAATCTCCTCAGTGAGCTTTTGAGATTCTTTTTCCATCTGGCAAAGTCGGCTTTTTGAGGCATTCTTCTCCTCATTGCCTTTTTGAGCTTCATTTGCCACTTGAGTTAGTCTATTTTTTAAGGTGTTGTTTTCCTCAGTCAGGCTGTTGACCCTCATTTCATACTTTTCCTGCATCCTTCTCATTTCTCTTCCCAATTTTAACTCCACTTCTCTGATTTGGTTTTTAAAATCCTTTTTAAGGTCCTCTATGGCCTGTAACCCTTTCATATTTTCATTTGGGGCTTTTGGTGCAGGATTTCTGACCTTTTAGTCCTCCTCCTGTTCCATGCTTTGATCCTCTTTGCCCCCCAAATAGGAGTCTAATGTTGAATTTTTCTGTTTATTTTGTTTCCTTTGCCTAGGGATGTTGCCACTTAATTACTTGACTTTTGGGCTTGTTGCCAGAGTAGGCCTCTGCTACCAGACAGGGGAGCTTCAGTCCCAAACGTTGGGGTCTTCTCAACTGCCGGAGGTATTAGTTGGGTGCCCTCCCTGAAGCCCCCACACACTCTGGCAAGCTGGACACACACCCCAAGACCTCCACCCCAGACTGCAATTCAGATCCAGGGAGGTTAAAGCAAGAACTATTACCACCACCACCACCCCCGACTGATTGCTTGATCCCCCTACAGTTTGCAGGCCAGGAGCTGAAGTTGCAACTGAAGCTGCAAAACGGCAGCTGTGCTGCCTCCTCAGCCACTTCTAGCCCCCAGAAGAAGAAGCTGACACACTCCCAAATACTGGTCCCAAAATCCATAGGGCACTAACCTCTCACTTTGTGTTGGAAATTCTGGAAAAGCCACAGCTCCTGGTGTTTGGGGGTCCTTCCAGCCGGCTGCTGGACCAGCCACCCTGGGGCTAAAACCTCTGACTCACTTGGTCCTCAGCTCGGCTCCCAGAGTGCTGTGCTGGCTGCTCCCTTCCAGGATGCTGGGCTGTAAAGATAGGTGTGTGTATTTTAGGAAAGATGGTGGACTAAACCGAGGTTTATACTCATTCCCATAAGTTACCATGTAAATTCTCAGCACTTACCATCTAAAATCAGCAATCAATACTCTAGTCATTCACATTGCAGCAAGAATAGATGGGAAATATTCCCCATCTGAATGCAAGGCTGAATAAGGAATGTACACTAATGCTCTTTTCTCCCATCTACCTAATGCCTCATGTGACCAGCTGTGTTGGGCCTCACATGACTCGGGGTACTTTAGTAATTCAGACGAGATTTTAATTAAACAAGATACTCATACACCATGTGATACTTAACCCAAAAATGGATTTTACTTGACAATAGCATGGAAATGACATTCCGAAAAGATATAGCACTGGTTCAGATAGATATATAAATGTTTTTGGCTAGAAGGTTTTTGTAACATTGGCTCCCACTGCTTAATGGCCAGGGAGGTTACGTTTCCCCTTTCTCCCATGGTTTTCTGGTATCCTTAAAAGGGTCGGGGGTGTCTAAACCCTCTAAAAGTGTCTCAAGCTCCCCCCAATGATACTTCAGTTTTAGGGGTTGTTCCCCTGTCCCCACTTCTGTTTAGTCCCTAACAGATGAACTTTTACAAAGGTATATTTACTTCAAAAGTATAATTAGCAAATAAACAAACTGAGTCCTCCAACATGTAGGGGGTATAATCCTCCTCCTCTCCCACACCCATACCACCCAATATTTTGTGAAGAGGAAGGAATTGAGTTCATAGATTAGTTCGATTCCTATAGAATTCAGTATCAATTCCAAACTCCGGTCCCACTTTGAGCTCAAGTCCCAAGCACCTTAGTCTCTCTGGGCTAACCTGCTAGGCTAGTTGGCTATACCATCCCACCTGGAATCTTAGCTCCAAAGTCACTATGGCTCAAATTCCAGATCCAGTATCACTACTGGAACCTGACACTGAAAAGGATAGAGAAGAGAAACCATAGGTCCATTTCTTGCAACCACGGTAAAAAAGAAAGAAGGGAACCACTTCAGTTTATGGCACCTACACTATGGGAAAACTGGTCTTCACCCTCCAGACATAGCAGGAAAGTCTGATACAGAAAAAGCAACAGAAAGAGAAGGATCTTTTTAGTCTCACCAATTTTGAAAACATGGCCTGTTCCAGTTATACAACCAACCAAATGAGGCACATATAGTAGTGAATGAAAAATGTCTCCATCTTAGGAGATCTGGTCATGCCCTCTTAGAAGTATCTCCATTTTGGCGATCTGGGAATGTTCCAAAGGCAAACCCCATTACAATAAGTTGGCTTCTATAGAAATAGAATATTTGTCAAGCCTAAGAGGCCCTAATTTGTCAATGCTGGCCATTTTATGCCCTAAGTGGTCAGATAATCTAGATGGTGACTTAAGCCTTACTCTCATAAAGTAATCAAATTTTAAGAGCTGCGTTATATCTTTTTGAAAAAAAAAGTAGAGGGAGGAGCCAAGAAGGTGGAGTAAAAGCAAGAATTTGCTTGAGCCTTTGCCCTAACCACTTCTAATACCTGTAAAAAAAATACTCTAAACAAATTTTATAACTACAGAACCCACAAAATGACAAAGTGAAATACAGCTCCAGCTGAAGTCAGCCTGGCGATCTGAAAGGGAGGGTATATTGCACTTGATTGGGAGCAGAGCACAGTCCCATGTGGGCTGTGCCAGTACAGAATGGTGACACAGAACAGATGGAGCAGACCTAAGGGGAATAATTCACTGGCAACTGTTTCAGTTTCCAGATTTCTCAACCCATAAACGCCAACGAGAAATTAAAAGGTCAGTGGGAAAACTCTGTTAGACCTGGGTGAGAGAAGAGTGTGGTCTGGCCCCTACCCCCAGGCAGTGACAACCACTGCAACAGTGGGGCAGCTGCTTTTGGGGCTCCAGGCCAACAGACGGGGGGGGGGGTGGACCAAGCAGCTGATCAGAAGGCAATTGCTGGAATCTCTTTGCTGGCACTGAGGCCAGATTCTCTTGTATTGCACTGCTTGGATCTGGGTCACAGTCTTGGATGGTGGTCCTGGGGTGAGAAGGACTGCTGGTATGGCAGAGCTTGTGCTGGCTGTAGAGGAGGAATCCTCCTCACAGTTCTGAGGTAGGTGCCTAGAAGTTGTTCTGACAACAGCTGCACAAAACCCCAGAAATTTGGGACAAAGAAGTCTCCATTATGGAAGCAGAATTCTACAGTAGTAAAGAGCTCAAAAGTCAAGTAATTGGTTGAGAAAATGAGCAAAGGAAAAGAAATCAGATTATAGAATTGTTCTTTGGTGATAAAGAAGATAAAAAAATAGAACCAGAAGGAGACAAAAAAGTCAAACTCCTGCATCAAAAGGCTCCAAGAAAAATATGAATTGATCACAGGCCATGGAGTAGTTCAAAAAGCAGTTTGAAAATCAAGTAAGAGTAGTAAAGGAAAAATTGGAAAGAGAAATGAGAGTGATGTAAGAAAAATCATGAAAAACAAGTGAACAGTTTGCTAAAGGAGACTCCCAAAATACTAAAGAAAATAACACCTTAAAAATAGACTAACTCAAATGACAAAAGAGGTCCAAAAAGCCAATAAGGAGAAGAACGCCTTAAAAAGCAGAATTGACCAAATGGAATAGGAAGTCTAAAAGCTCACTGAAGAAAATAATTCATTCAGAATTAGAATGGAGCAAATGGAAGCTAATGACTTTATGAGAAATCAAGATATTATAAAACAGATCTAAATAAATGAAAAAAAATAGGAGGCAATGTGAAATAACTCATTGGAAAAACCACTGACCTGGAAAATAGATCTAAGAAAGATAATTTTAAAAATTATTGGACTACCTGAAAGCCATGATAAAAAAGAGCCTAGACATCATCTTTCAAAAATTTATCAAGGAAAACTGCCCTGATATTCTAGAACCAGAAGGTAAAATAGAAATTGAAAAAATCCACCATTTACCTCTTGAAAAATATCTCCAAGAGAAAACTCCTGGGAATATTATACCCAACTTCCAGAGTTCCCAGGTTAAGGAGAAAATATTACAAGCAGCCAAGAAGAAACAATTTGAATACTGTGGAAACACAATTAGGATAACACAATACCTATCAGCTTCTACCTTAAGGGATCAAAGGCCTTGGAATATGATATTCCAGAGGGCAAAGGAGCTAGGATTAAAACCAAGAATCACCTACCCAGCAAAAATGAGTATAATACGTCAGGGGAAAATATAGATATTCATTGAAATAGAGGGCTTTCAAGCATTCTTGATGAAAAGACCAAAGCTGAACAGAAAATTTGACTTTCAACTACAAGAATTAAGAGAATCATGAAAAGGTAAATAGGAAAGAGGAATCATGAGGAACTTTTTAAAGTTGATTTGTTTGCATTCCCACATGGAAAGGCAATATTTGTTACTCATGAGATTTTTTTCAATATTTGGACAGTTGAAGGGAATATTCACATACACATACATATATGTATATAAATATGTACATATGTGTGTGTTTATGTATTTATATATCTATATGTGTGTATATGTATATATATAGACAGAGGGCACAGGGTGAGTTGAATATGAAGGGATTACATCTGTAGATAAAATTAAGAGGTAAGAAAAGAATATATTGGGAGAAGGAGAAAGGAAGAGATAGAATAGAATAAATTATCTTACATAAAAAAGGCAAGAGAAAACTGTTAAAATGGAGGAGAACAGCAAAGAAGCGAAAGGGAATGAGTCAATCTTACTTTCATTGGATTTGGTTTATGGAGGGAATAACATACACACTGCATTAGGTATCTTACCCTACAGGAAAATAGGGGGGAAGAGTATAAGAGAGGGAGAGAGGACAGAAGAGAGTGCAAATTGAGGGAGGAGATAATCAGAAGCAAACACTTTTTTTATTATTAAACAAATGCTTTATTAACTTCTGTTTTACATCATTCATTCCCGCCAGATTTTAGTTACAATTTTTCCCCCATTTTTCCCCTACCCACCATCCCAGAATAGCAGTCCCACAAGATATCGCTTCCTCCAATCTGCTCTCTCCCATATCTTCTCCCATACCCCCTTCAACTTTTCCATTAGAGCAAGGTGAGTCTCTGTGCCCCAATGCCTGTACATCTTATCTCCCAACCACAAGCAAAAGAGTATTAATAATAGTATTTATATTGGGGCGGCTAGGTGGTGCAGTGAGTAGAGTATCGGCCCTGGAGTCAGAAGGACCTGAGTTCGGATCGGACCTCAGAACTTAACGCACACACAAATAAAAACCTAGCCATGTGACCTTGGGCAAGTTACTTAACCCCAACTGCCCTCCAAAAAGAAGAAAAAAATAATAGTATTTGTATATATTTGAAACATTTAATTTTAAGACCTCAAATTTCAGATCCATTCCCTTCCTCCTTTGCCACAGATTCCCTCTGGGAAGATAAGTAATTCAGTATGTGTTGTACATGTATAGCTTTGCAAAATATTACCATAGTAAATATATTGGAAAAGGCTGCTTATAATTCCCTCCCACCCATCCCACCTTCCACCTGGTCCATTCCCTACTTGAACCTGTCCCTCTTCTTTAGTGGGTCCTTCCAACCTCCCCTCCCCCCAAGAATGCCCTCCCATCCATCATCCCTCCTCTCATTCCCCTTTCCCATATTCTGCTGCAGGTTGAAATATCCCATTTAGTGTGTATGTCATTCTCTCCCTGAACCAAATTCAATAAGAATGTGGTTTTGCCTTTTTGCCTTCCTATTCTTCCCCTCCCCTGCAGCCACTTCCCCTTGCTTCTTCTACATGAGATAGTTTACCCTACCCTGTTTCTCCCCATCTCCTCTTGCCACTTTCCTCTCTCATCTCATAATTCCACCCCTTAAGTATCATTCCTTCCCAACAAATTCAACCTATGCCCTCTATCCAAGTATAACTGTAAACATATATACACACATTCACATATGTATTCATATGACCATACACCCTTCTTCCATTGCTTTCATACTGAGAAAGGTTTCATCAGTCACAATTATTGTTTTTCCATGTAGGAATGTAAATAGTTCAACTTTGATTTCTTTTCCCTGATTCTTGTGTCTGGATGTCCAATTTTCTATTCAACTCTGGTTTTTTCCTCAAGAATGCTTGAAAGTGGGGGCGGAGCCAAGATGGCGGAGTAAAAACAGCTCGTCCAAGCCTCTCTGCCCCCAGATTCTCGACAAACTATGTAAAAAAGGACTCTGAAAATCTTCTGGAGCCCCAGCACCCACAGAACGACACAGAGAAGCTAACCTCCCGCTGAGGACAGCCCAGCACCCTGCAGGAAGGACCAGCGCAGTGGTCTGGGAGCCGGCAGCGCGCAGAGCGCAGGAGCCGAGCCGAGCCCAGGTCCACGTGAGCCGAGGTTTTAGCCCCAGGGCGGCAGGGCCAGCAGCCGGCTGGAGGAACCCCAGAACACCAGGAACTGTGGAGATGCCAGAATTATCAACATAGACTTGCCTAGGACAAAGTAAGAGGTTAGTGTCCTATGGACTTTGGGACCTGTATTTGGGGAATGCGTCAGCTCCCTCCCCTGGGGGCTAGAAGCTGCTGAGGAGACAAGCCACTGTGTAGTTTTCAGAGGCATTTCCGGCTCCCAGCCTACAAATCGTGGGGAGATCCAGCGATCAGTCTTGGGGGGTAATCGCTCTTGCTTTAACCTCCCTGGATCTGGATTGTGATCTAGGGTGGAAGTTGTGGGTGGGTTTACAGCTTGCCAGAAACGGAAGTTGCCCCCACACGTTCGGGACAAAAATTCCTCTAGCTGGCCTTAAAGCCATAGTGTGGCAACAAGCCCAAAAGTCAAGCAATTAAGTGGCAACATGCCAAGGCAAAGGAAACAGAGAAATGCAACCCTAGACTCCTATTTTGGGGCAAACAAGCATAGAGCGGGAAAAGGACTGTGAGGTCAGAAGTCCTGCTCCAAAAGCCCCAGGGGAAAACATGAGTGGGTTGCAGGCCATAGAGGACCTTAAGGAGGACTTTAAAAATCAAATAAGAGAAGTGGAGGAAAAATTAGAAAGAGAAATGAGAAGGATGCAGGAAAAGTATGAAATGAGGGTCAACAGCCTGACTGAGAAAACAACACCTTAAAAAATAGACTAGCTCAAATGGCAAAGGAGGCCCAAAAGGGCAATGAGGAGAAGAATGCCTTAAAAAGTCGAATTTGCCAGATGGAAAAAGAATCTCAAAAGTTCACTGAGGAGATTCATTCCTTCAGAGTTAGACTGGAGCAAATGGAAGCTAATGACTTTATGAGAAATCAAGATGCTGTTAAGCAGATCCAAACAAACGAAAGATTAGAAGGCAATGTGAAATATCTCATGGGAAAAACCACTGACCTGGAGAATAGATCCAGGAGAGACAATTTAAAAATTACTGGACTACCTGAAAGCCATGATCAAGGAAAGAACCTAGAAATCACACTTCAAGAAATTCTCAAGGAAAACTGCCCTGATGTTTTAGATCCAGAGGGCAAAATAGAGGTTAAAAGAATCCACCGATCACCTCCTGAAAAAGATCCCAAAAAGAAAACTCCCAGAAATATTATAGCCAGGTTCCAGAATCCCCAGATCAAGGAGAAAATACTACAAGCGGCCAGGAAGAAACAATTTCAATATTGTGGAAACACAATCAGAATAGCCCAGGACCTGGCAGCTTCTACACTGAGGGATCGAAGGGCATGGAATATGATATTCCAGAGGGCAAAAGAACTGGGAATGAACCCAAGGGTCACCTACCCAGCAAAACTGAGTATTTTGTTTCAGGGGAAAATATGGTCATTCAGTGGAATAGAGGACTTTCAAGCATTCTTGAGAAAAAACCAGAATTGAATAGAAAATTTGACATCCAGACACAAGAAGCAAGAGATGCCTGAGAAAGTAATCAGGAAAAGAAATCAAAAGGAACTTATCAAAGTTGAACTATTTACATTCCTATATGGAAAAGCAATAACAGTGACTGATGATATCTTTCTCACTATGAAAATAATGGAAGAAGGGTGTGTGGTCATATGAATACATATGTGAATGTGTGTGTATATGGTTACAGTTATATATGGATAGAGGCATAAGTTGAATTTGTTGGGAAGGGAGAATACTCAAGGGATGAAATTATGAGGTGAGAGAGGAAAGTGGCAAGAGGAGATGGGGAGAGACAGGGTAGTGTAAACTATCCCATGAAGGGGAAGTGGTTGCAAAGGAGGGGGAGAATAAGGAAGGCTAAAAAGGCAAAACAACATTCACATTGAATTTGGTTCAGGGAGAAAATGACATACATACTAAATGGGATATCTCAACCTGCAGCAGGATAGGGGGAAGGGGGATGAGAGGAAGAATGATGGAAGGGAGGGCATCCTTGGGGTGAGGGGAGGTTGGAAGTACCCACTATAGAAGAGGGACAGGATCATGTAGGGAATAGACCAGGTGGGGGGTGGGATGAGTGGGAGGGAATTATAAGCAGCCTTGCACAATATAGCTACTATGATAATGTTTTGCATAGCTAGACATGTACAACATATACTGAATTACTTATATCCCAAGAAGGAATGGGTGACAAGGGAGGAAGAAAATGGATCTGAAATTCAAGGTCGTAACATTAAATGTTTCAAATATATATATAAATACTATTATTAATACTCTTTTGCCTATAATTGGGAGATAAGATGTGCAGGCATTGGGACACAAAGATTCATCTTCCTCTAATGGAAAAGTCGATGGGGTATGGGAGAAGGTATGGGAGAAAACAGATTGGAGGAAGCGATATCTTGTGGGACTGCTATTCTGGGAGGTTGGGTAGGGGAATAATGGGGGAAAATGATTGTAACTCAAAATCTGGCGGAAATGAATGATGTAAAACAGAAGTTAATAAAGTATTTATTTAAAAAAAAAA